>BBXU01000036.1:0-10150 GCA_001598975.1 Parachlorella kessleri
GGTGGTGGTTGGGGGGGCTGCTGAGTGTGGGACGCCTGCCCGCATGATTTTATCTTGCTTAAATGGTGTAAATGCTGAAACACACACAGAAAGGGCCAAGCCAGGAAAAATGTATTTACTTGACACCCAGAGCGGCTGGACCCACAGCCCATCAACGGAAACAATGCGCCCAGCATGCAAAGCCTGTTCTATTAGCCAGGGCGCATTCTTCCCCGTTGATGGGCTGTGGCTGCATGGGGTACCTCGTGGGCTTGCAGGGGACATCCGGTCGAAAGAGTGCAGACTTTGTGCGTTTGTTTTGGGACGGTGGCCTCTCCTCGGGGCTGTGTCCCGCATGCTGCACAGCTGTGACTTGCTTGGGTTGATGTGTCATGATCCTGCAAGGCTGCACCGCTTGGTGGTCGGCTTAGGAGGCGCTGGTCTCCAGGCCTTTCGGCAAAGCCATCTGCACCAAGCGCACTTGTTGGTGTGCCAATGGCGCACCCATACGAACCAGGGCTGATGCAGAACAGCGCGTGCTGACCTTGACAGGTTCTGCGGGAGCCCGCGGAGGTTCAGAAAGAGCGGGCAGCAGAGGCAGCAGCAGCCAATGCGGCCAAGCGCAAGGAGGTGCTGGAGGAGGGCGAGAAGAAGACCAAGATGAAGGCAAGCGAGAGGGCTGATAGTGCCTGCCCGCCTTTGCATATGCTAGCAGGCTGCCCTCAATGCAGAGGTGAAGCTGTGGTTCTCTTGTGCGAGGTGTAGAGGAGGCAATTTCCAGGGGTTGCGCGCATGGTGGCCGTGGACTTTCGTGCAGGGCTGACAAAGTGGGTGCTATTTGCAGGGCAAGAACAAGCCGACACGGCGGCAGAAGAAGCGGCAGCAGAACATTGTGGAGGAGCGCAAGCCGCTCATCAAGCAGCGCATGAAGGAGCAGGTGAGGCAGCACTACTAGTGGCAGTAGTCGTTAGCCTGACAACTGCTGCCCTCTGGGGCATCTGAGACTGCTAATGGTGAGGGTGGCATGCTTCTTAACAGGTGGGTTTGGCGACTTGAGGCTGAGAGGGGCGGCGTGGAGGTGGATTGTTGGTTGCTGGATGGTATTAGGCAGCCACGGTTGAGTACCCCCGGTGGTGCATGGCGCTGGCATAACCTTTGTGCTTGACAAGGCTGTGCACATGTCCTAAACATTGGAGTGGCCCCAATGAAAGAAAAAGCCAATCACACACATTTGAGTCTGATTAACCATGATGACTCCAAGGTATTCTGCAAGTTTGAGAGGCCGAAATCACGTTGCATATGCATGTGCATGGCAGACTGGCAGCATATACATTACCCTTCCTGCACTTCTAGCATACGTGAAGAGACAGGCGACGATGCCAAGACTTGAAATAGTGGCGCTGTCCTGATGCAGGGGGTGGCAGCGGAGTTTGGCGGCAGCAAACAGCAGCAAAAAGAGCAGCAGGACCCAGCAGTCCCTAGTAATGTGCCTAGAGCGCTGCATCGCTTTTACAAGAAGTGAAGACGTTGCTAGGCTAGAACTGGTAGGGATGGTCAGAAGCGGTTAAAAGTTGAAGTCCAGCAGTGGTGTAAGGAATGGTTATAACCCGGTAGAAAGATGTGTAATACCCGATTGAGGAGAAAGCTAGTTAAACGAAGGAGGAAGTGAGAATAATGTGTCAGAGGTCAGCCGGGGCAGATGGCTGCAATGAAATGGCGAGCCTGGAAAGCGCACACACTTGCACCCTGGTCGATGCTATGGCACACAGAAATCGGGTGCTAGGTTTGCCCGGTCACCCTACCACCCACGTCCTGCCCCTGGACTGAACTGTTGTGCAATAGACAACACAGTACTGACAGGCAGCCGAGAACACAGCCCTGCACGCAATCATTCTCGACCTTCCCTCTGCTGCACTACTGGCCACCTTTCACAAAGAACAACGCTGCCAGAGACCCGCACCACCAAAGACTTCTATGCGATACTGCAGCAGCAGCTCTTCCTGTTTTGGGCCGCCAGCCCCCCCCCCACGCGCATCAGATGTGAAATTGTACAGTACACAAAACTCTGTGTTTGAACTGATGAAAAGACATTACACTTGCATACATGCACTACTGCGAGACCATACAGACATCTCCTACCTTGCCCGCTCCTGCCTATTTAGGTACCCATCAACCTCTGGTACGCTCTGGATGCGAATCGGAACTGTCCTGCCGCTAGCTATTCCCAACATCATAATACCTACACTGAAATGCAGGTAGCCAAGCTGCTGTATGCTGCCCCCCTGTACCCTTGAGCAGAGCTAAGCAGCCACTTGTAGCCAAGCAGTGCACACCACTAACATGGCCACCGCTGACCAGCTGGCATACCTTACCACAAAGTGATGCCCCAGTGCCACCAGGATCTCAGAGAAACCCTTACCGGTCACACTGCCTCATCTGATCCTGCTGGGTGGAGCAGCAGTTCAGTAGTGGATGCAGCCGAGTCAGATGCCTCCAGCATGTGGCTGAGGCTGGGGCCAGCACTCGGCAGGGCCTGTGACGGTCCTGTAGCCATTACTGCTGCTCCTGCTGCTGCTACTGCTGCTGCTGCAAATGGTGAGCTTGGCACGCTGCGGCTGGAACTGCTAGCCACTACTTTGATGGCTGAAGAGCTGGGCTTGCCGTTGGTGGTGCACGCCTCATGCAGCGGTTGTGCAGGCTCGGTTGGCGGCTCTGAGTAACCTTCTGTCACTGCCTCTGTGCCGGTGGCTGAGTTTCTGGAAGGGCACCAGAAATATATTTCACCACTGCTAGAAATAGCATGCATGCCATGGGGATCATGGTATGCAAGACGCAGGAGGAACGTTGCTCAGGCACATCACAAGGCCGCTCACTTGTGGGGAAAGACCATAATGAGTACGAGGGCCAGGATGGAGCAGGCACACCCTGGGATATTAGGCAACGCTATGAGGAGCTCGCCAGTAGACTGCAGAAAATGCAAACTGTTTAGTGATCCATATGACGGCTGCAATCACATGCGCAGGGCTTCGAGTGGGAATGTGGAGCGACTGCCGAGCCAGGGTAGCCTTCGATGGTTAATGGTGTGCAAGCGTGGCAAGGGAGTGGGGAGAGACCAGCATAAGCGAAAGCAACTTGCCAGACCGTACGTGGTCCACAGTGCAGCATTCAAGCCGTTTGCCAAATTTTGGAGCAGATGGAGAGAGGCCGAGTTGCGGGTTTTTATGACTTGGAACATAGCACTGCAGAGCGGTATAGAGCTAGGTTGGCAGTTTATGAGGAGCAGGCTGAGCTGGAAGAGCAACATGCCTGAATTGCCGTAAGCTGGACCTCTATCCGAGGAGCACCAGACCTTGTTCCTCACCTCAGTGGAATCAGGTAGTATATAATGGAGCAGACATTGCCTGCAATCCCCCAGAGAGACTTGGCAGTGTCTTGTTCCAGCCTGCCCAATGCTTGAACGCCAGCGACCGTTGTAAACGCTACTCCCGAGACCAGCAGCAGCGCTAATATCTGCCGTCTAACCTGCAGGCACCAAATTCCCTGGTGCTGTTTATAGGTAGTGCCGCGATATGAGTTGGTGACAGGGCACATGAGAGTCAGCTGGGCTACACACCTGTGAGTGGGCTAATGCATAGCAGCGGGCAGTGAAGAACAGCCCAGCAAGGACTCCCACGTCGTTAGCGGCAAAAACAAAAGGATTCCTTGCCACAAGGGCGAAGGAAAACCAGGCTGCATGGAAAACATGCGAATATTGTGGGTTTGACGGTGGTTTCAAGGTGAAAAGCCTTACCAAGGGGTTGCCCCAAGCCACGTCGCGCACCAGTGCTATTGATCAAGGTAAACACAAAGGGTATGGGGGAAAGTTCTGCGTGGGAAGCAGGCAGGAGCTTGTTTTGCCACTCGGAGCCAGGGCTGGGGTTGGGTTGCACCGTCCCGCAGAGCACTCTTGCCTCCAAGCGTTTCGGCGAAGATGAACGTTTTGATGGGGGCCAACATCATCACGACATTGACCATTACGCCCAGCAAAGGCACAATTAGTTCCATTGCAACCGAGGCCATCTTGGACCGGGATGCGGTTGCGGAACGCTGTGTCTGCCTGGGCAGATGAGGGAGCCCCGAAGCTTGTTAGCGAGATCAACAAACAATGCAGGCGTTTTGAGCGTTTTGCGAGGTTTTGAGGATGTCAAACAAGTTACTACTAACTTTTTTACGTGAGGCGCCAAAATGACAATCTGAAGCGATGCCACGAGCTGCTGACCCAACCTCTATCATTGCCAAACTCTTGATGTGGTATCTCCTGCTTTAAGGTGTGCCTACCGTGGCTTTATATAACAAATTTAGGAGCAAGCAGCCTCCGTCCCAGTGTCACCTCTGCTGTCAGATACCAAGCTTCTATTTATTACGAGGGGTGGCAGAATACTACATATATAGAGCATGACTGGACGCTTGCTTGCCATAAACTGCAGGCAGTGGCTGTCTCCAGTCTTTCGAGCCAACGCCATACCTTGCATGCCAGGCCCATGATCCACTGCCGCCTTTCAACCAACTTCCTTGACAACGATTATCATGCCCCAAGAATCTACTTCCATCCCTGCTGTACCTCATTCTTCCTAGAAACGCCAACTAGCAGCAGCTCCAGCACTCCAGCTCCCCCTTTCACAGGGGGTGTCCTGCCAGCCTTGCCATCATGCCGAACCTATTCCTCATCAGCTGCCACTGCCTGTGCAGGGTACTTTGCTGCTACATCTGCCCAGGATACATCAGAGTCGACCAACTGCCGCACCACTTGGGCCAGCTCCGCAACAGGCACACGCACCTGCAAGGCACAAAGTCGTGCCCGTCACTACTACTTGCCACGCCTCCTTGCAAGCAGCGATGAGGCACGCCCTCATGCCTGAAATATTCACTACCTCTACTGTGTTACCATGCTTGCTGCCTTCGGTTGCGCATGCGGCCTAGCCCACCAAAAGGGGCTATGGCATCGAACCTGTCAGGAACAGACAGCTGCTTGTGCTACCTATATCCCTTTTATCCAGCTCACCTGTGCTGTACTATCGCGTTCGCGCAGGGTGGCCGTGCTATCCTCCACTGTCTGGTAGTCGATGGTAATGGCGAAGGGCACGCCCACCTCATCAGTCCGCGCGTACCTTCAGGCAATTGAGGAGCTGGCAGTCAGTACACCACAGACTGCAGGAATATGTCAAAAGCTGCCAATTGCGCCACCAAGCCCGCAACAACTGATTCTCTGTCCACATGGGTGCCCAGCAAGCAGACAACAGTATGCGGGATGGCCAGGTGGTTCAGTTGGCCACCCGCGTGCCAAGACAACAACTCTCCAACTACTCACCGCCTGCCAATGGTTGTGCCCGTGACATCAATGGTGTTGCTGAGCCCCGCTCGTGTCAGTGCTTCACTCATGGTTTCTGCCCGCTGGTTCAGCTCCGCTCGCTGCATGTGAGAGAAGAGCGGGGCGTAACATGGAGAACATACTGCTGGCACGGCAACTGGAAGTCAAAAACATGTATCTGGCTTGGGAAAGAACAAACACGAGTCTGAGAGTTCACTCTATAAGCAGCAATCGTGCTTGCTGCCTGGCAGCCTTAATGACTTGCTATTCCTGTTGCAGGCTGCCCACCGCTGATGTGTGACACGGGGGAAGGCAAGACTGAAAGCAACAAGGGAATCGAAAGGCCACAGTCCGGGCCTAATAAGCTGGTGCTTGACAGGGGATGGGGCATTCACAGGGTGCAACTTGCAGGCCCACCTGTAGCAATGGGAAGACGGTGCACTTGATCGGGGATGTGGAGGGAGGGAAGGCAAACACGGTACGCTTGTCATCCCCCTCCCGGGCGTAGAAGCAATGCTCAAAAACGCAGTACAGGATGCGCCCAATGCCGAATGAGGGCTCAATGACGCCAGGAGTGAACGACCTGCATGGCACAGCGTACAATGGGGAGCATTGGATGACACCAGGCACCAAGTGCAGTGCTCCTTGCTGCACGTGTCCTGTCATCTGCAAACCCCGCTCAAAACCTGTGAGCTGTAGGGGTGACACAAGCTAGTGAACCGGGTTGCTGAGATTGCAGGAGGCTCCATAATAGCATAGCCATCCCATCCGTCCCAAGAGACATGCGAAAACACCGTCCGCGCAAGCATGTAGTGCCGCTGAAGGTCGAAAGCTGACACTGCCACGTTAAGTTTCCTGCCCGCCGGCCCATCTCCTTCACTTCACCAATGTCCAGAATGACATGACCCAAAGCACCCCATGCTTGCCAGCTCTGTACATTATAACAAACCCACCTGCCGGTCTTCTTCACTGTCTGCTTCTTGATCTCCACCTGCCCCGGCTGGATCTGGTACACATGCCCCTCCACCTTGAGCGCCACCTCCTCGCCAGCCTCGTGCTTGGCCTTCATGGACATGGCGTCACCTGCAGCAAGGCCCACCCGAAGGCTGCTCACTGCTACGTCCGCGCCCGGACCATCTTCTTCGGTCTTGAGGAGCGGTGCACAGCAGCGTCCGGGGCATCTACCCATCATGCATAAATCATACATAGCAAAAACAAGGCAAGGCTTGCGCAGGAGAGATCCATGCCTTCCCTAAAAGCCAACATCCATAAAACCATGCTTTGTCGATATAGCACAGCCTCGCCCTCAACATGGCAACAATCGCAACCACACGGCCCGCCCCCCCGTCCCCTCTAACAAGGCTCCTAGAGCAACACTGATTTTCAAGCCAGTCAAGGTCCCCCCCTCCCACCTTCACACATGGCCTCCAGCGCGTCGCCGATGGCCTTGGCCTCCCTCTTGAACAGCTTGCCCAGCTCCTTCTTGTTGGGCACGATGCTCAGCTCCTCCACCATGCGGGGCTCGGAAAAGGTCTCAAAAGCCGTCAGCTCCACCTTACTCATCAGCGTGTGCGCCTGCGGCGGCAAGGCCAGGCCAGGCCTGTGGGCTGACAACCTTGGGCATGGCTTTCTTGGGATGGCATGGCGACGCTTGCTAGAGCCGTCCAAGGGTTCAATACGGATGCTAGACGGTCTGCCGCCCCCTTTGTGAGGCGCATTGTCCTGCCTTCACTACACTACACGCTGTGAGCTCAGGCCGGCTTCCAACACACTAGACCGCACTTCTGTTGATGTAGCCATCGCTTGTCGCAGGAGGAACACCAGCAATGGCACACAACCTTCATGCACACATGTAGCTAGCAGCACACATGCTCTTGTGCTATGTAGGTAGCCTGCCTTGGTACCCCACAGCTCCCCATCTCCCGCCCCCGCCCCCGCCGCCCAGCACCTACCCGCAGGTCGTACGCGGAGCGGTCCGCCAGCCCCACACACTCCACCCAGCCGTAGGAGCACTCCACCTCACAGTCCCAGCAGTCCTCCGCGTAGTGCGCCATCTCGTGCTGCAGGTGCTGCCGGAAGCGGATGCGGTCCGGGTTCAGGCCTACCTGTAGGCAAGCAAACACCAGGGGCGCGCGGGCCCGACGGGCAGTCGCACACTTGCGCATTCATGCAATTGAAGCACTTGCCAGGTCCATTGCTCTGCAAAGGACGGCGCAGAGAGGTATATGAGGTCATGACCCTAATAGGTGGGACTGTATGTGCATAGGCTGCAGCGGCCGCAGCCAGCAAGTGCAGGGCACGCCATGGGCCACAGCTCCGCACAAACGCGACGCCTGCAGCTTCCACCTGCCCCTGGCCCACAGCCGCCCCTCATTCATCTGCCTGCCTGCACCGCGTGCAGCACCCAGCCGAGGCACCACAGGTGCCAGCTCGCAGCGTCCCATCCCACCCACCGTGGTGCAGAAGAGGTACGTCCTGCCGATGAAGTATGCCAGCGTCTCGTTGGCGATGATGCCCTGCGCCACCGCCTCCCCTAGCTTCATGCGCTGCGCCTTCTTCTCCTCCCCCATCTGCAGCGCCCGGCTGTATAGCAGCGGGTCCAGCCCCGCCACGTTCTTGAACTTGGGGTGGCTCTGCGGTAGGGGAGGCGGCAGGGGGTCTGGAGTGCCACTCTGGTGGAGAAAGGTGATTTGAACAGGGGGGGGACCCCCCGAGTTGCTGGGACAAGGAGGTGGCTGCACTCGAGTACGCTGTGCAAACAACCCACGAAAGCTTCACGGAGTGAAGCTTCTTGCGGTCTGTGCAAGCACCGAGCAGCAGCCAGCTGCGCATGCAGCAAGTGCTTTCCGTTGGGGGGCCTTTTCTCGTGATGCCAGCCTCAGCAAGACATGCAGCTCTGTAAGACTGAACAGTGCTGACGCCCGCAGGAGCATGGCTTAGCAAGACCGCTCCCATATGCTTGTCCCCCTACCTTGTCACTGGGGTTGACAAAGTGCTCAATCTCCGCTTGTGTGAACTCGCGTACGCGCAGCAGCCCCGCCCGCGGCGAGATCTCGTTACGGTAGCTGTTGCCAATCTGCAGCCACCCTGCCAGCCAAACACGTCAGCAGTCAGCCTTTCCAAGGCAACCGCCCCTCCCTGCTGCCCTATCCCTGCTGCAACCCCTCCTCGTAATTCTTACAGAGAACCGCCTAAAAGAAGAGTAGGTGATTTGCCCTAAAGTGAGAGCCTCATCCCCCACCGGCATCCACAAACTCTTGCATGTGTACTGGCCCACCTTGCCTAGCTGCCGCGCACGCCGGAAATCCCCCGCTGCCCTGCTATTACATATACAGTCCTTCCACGACATCAAGAAGGAGCCCCCGCAGGCCAGCCCCTGCCCTAACGAGCCGACCCACCTGCGCGGCCGCAAACGGCAGCTTGTTGCCGTTGTAGTACAGCAGGTCGCGGAAGTTGACAAAGATGCCCTGCGCAGTCTCTGGGCGCAGATACCCCACCAAGTCGCCGCGCGGCCCTATGCTGGTCCTGCACGATCAGGAAGGAAGACGAGGGGGGGACATGTTTGGAGGCAACATGATGCATGCATCACATGACCAGGCGAGCCTTTGTGCGTGTAGGCACGCCTTTTTGTGCGGCTGGCATGCCCGCCCTGCAGGAGACAGCCACCAGTGGTGGGGAAACCTGCAGGCGGACTGAGCGGCGTGAAAAGACTCCAGCAGCGCCGGGTTGGCTAGTCTTTGGCCTGCCTGCCTCACTTGAACATGAGGTTGAAGGGGAAGGGGTCGGAGATGTCGTTCTTGGTGTCTGGCGCCTTGACGCCGTACTTCTTCAGCGCCGCGCCCAGCTCAGCCGCCTTGAGCTCACCCACACCCGCCAGCAGCTCCCGCGCCTCCTGCAGGCACATGCATGCACGTGCACGCTGAACAGAGGATATAGATGCAAACAGCGCGCACATTGGACCTGGACTGCCCAAGCCAGCTGGCACCTTCACAACACTTCATGTGAGGGCCACGGTGTTGGTGGGGTAAGGTTTGCCTAGCAACAGGCAAAAGAAATACACACTGAATGGAAGCCTTGTGATGTTTCATTTCTCCTCGCACAGCATACCAGGCATCACTGCCACAAGCTGGCCCCATGTACCCACACATTATCCCCTTGGAAGGCTTTGGTCAAGGGACGTCCGTCTCTGGCAGAATCCCTTGGCCCCCACCCACTTATCTTGACATGCCCAGGCTGTTCAAGGTGCTGCTTACCCACAGCGGACCCCTCAGGGTAAACCCCGTGTTCTTGTCTGTTCAATGTGCCACCTCATGTGCCAATGCTGTGAGCAACAATAACCCGCCCCCAACCTGACCCATCATGCCGGATGGAGAGGCCGGTCTATGTGGCTTGGCACCATGGCATCATGACACGACCTACCGCCACGGCCGCCCACCCATCCTGGCCCGCTCAGGCGTGAGTGCACCCTGACCAGATCACACGCCTCCTGACCAACCCCTCACTCAACCAGGCCCTACAGACCTCCACTAGCCAGCGAGCCCCACAAACGCGCCCCCTCCGCCCGCCTTGTGCCACCCGCCCACCCACCCTGGTCTGCTCGGCCGTGAGCGGGTGCTTCCTGTCCTCCAGCAGCGCCTCCAGGTGCCCCTCCAGCAGGTGGTCCGCGCGGTGGCAGTCGCCCGTCTTGACGTCCGTCACCATGAAGTCAGTGAAGCGATCCACGTGGCCAGAGGCCTTGAGAACCACCTCGGGCGTCACCGCAGGGCACTCAATCTGCCAGGCAGCAGCGTAGGCGAGTGCCATGCGGGGGGGGGGGGGGGGGTA
>BBXU01000037.1:0-41346 GCA_001598975.1 Parachlorella kessleri
GGGGGGAGGCAGCCTGTGCCGCTGTGGTGTCTCTGTGGCCCCCGCTGCTGGCAGCACTAGCTCGTGGCTGAAAGGTGGCACGCTGGGGATGCTGTGCAGGACGAGGTGCAAGTCCAGGGCGGCATGGGATGCACCGCCGTGGGAGGACCCAGGCAGCACGGCTAGCCACGCATCTTCTTCAGGTCAGCCACAAGTCAGCCACTCCATGCGCAAGTTTCACCCCGAAGCCCAGCCCAGCGCCACCGCACCACACACCCAATGAATGTTCCCTCATGCCACAGCCCGGCACCTCACATCTGCCATTGGCATTAAACCCATCCTGCCGTTCACACTCCCAACACAACCTTCAATGTACTCCTACACAGCCAGGCAGCCAGCAAAGCCGGCCGGCCCGCCCACCTCCAGCATGTTCTCCTCCAGGATAAAGTGCTTGCGCCAGGTCTGCGTCACGTTCTGCTTGATGGCGCACCCCGGGGGGCCGTAGTCGTAGAACCCCGCCACGCTGCCGTAGATCTTGAAAGAGGGGATGAAGAAGAGCCGCCGCTCCAGGGCGTTCAGCTGCACAGGGCGGGGCACTGGGAAGAACCTGGGCCAGCTGTGCTGGGCGGGGGGCGAGCTCGCTGTCCGCCGGCTGCTGCTGCTGCCACCGATGCTGCTGCTGCTGCTACTAGGCTCTGCACCTCAGCTGCAGTAGGGCCAAGCTGAGCGGAAATAGTCTCCCTCCCACAAAAATGCATTGAGGCTTAATTCCATGACACATAGTGTTTGGCACAGGCCTGGCTTGCCATCCACCCAACCACCAGCAAAATGCTCACAGACCAGCAGGCCTCACCAGGTTGGCACGGAAGGCCTCCTTGTTGGCGGAGGCCGTCTTGCCAGTGACATCCTCATAGGCCTGCAGTTGGATGCAATATGTAGCAGCGTATAACCCGTGGTGACCTGGGCCTCTAGTGTGCACCCTCTTGCAACCAGCAACGCCTCCGGCAGTACTGCTATGATGTGATCAATCACCTTCTGCTTCTTCTCCATATCGATCTTGAGGTTCTTCAGCTGCTCAATGGCCTCATCGACCGCCTCCTGCACAGCCGTAACCCCACATGTGACGCCCCCGCATGTCCACGCGACACAGGGAGGCCTAGCCGGGTGCCGACCATCGTACCTTCTGAACCTTGCCATCCTTCAGCGAGGCCTTCAGTGACCGAACAGTGTCGCCCTGCTTAGTTACCGCTTCCTGGGCATCCAAGTACGCCTTCTCGAGGTCAGCCGTCATGGTGCGCAGGCGGCTGGGTCCCCAAGCAATGCAGCCACCAACCTTGCTATCGTTTAGAGGTTCAGCAAGCCGTATCGTTGCTCCTTCTGCAACGAGGTGGGATCGGGTTCCCTTCCCGCTCTCTCCGACAAGGCATCAGTTTGGGACCCATCTCAGTGCAGCTTTCCACTCGTAGTGAGCGTCAGCACCGGATTGCAAGGTTCCGGAGCCATGCACTGGTTTAGCTAGCACGCACGTATAGATATAGGGGCTCGTCCCTGCGGCGAGCTTGTTGCCAGGGTGCTTTACCCCTGCATGGTTGCCAGGTAGCAACCATGGTGAGCATCGCCCAGGACTTGCAGTGCGTCTCACCCCAGGTGCGCGACAGGTTAGCTTGCCAGCGGTGAAGAGCCTGATGGGGGCGTGTCTGTTTGTAAGGCCAACTTGAACAGCCATACTGGTATGCTATTGACACGCTGACTGTGTAGAACCTTGCCTCAACATCCCGCCCCCATTCCTGCCCTGGGCACCCCCGCCCCCCTCTCAGGCGCTGGACCCTGCTGTCCAAATCCTGGTGCAAGACCAGCTGTTCATATCAGCTGTCAGGGACGGCGCCCTGCACTCAGCAGCCATAGCAGCTGTGCGGCTGCTTAAGGTGAGGTGCATAGGGACGGCAGAGGGCAGCTGTGAGCTCACGTGCTTGCCTAGTTCAAGCTCCCTAGTTGTCCGGGGGGAGCAAGCTGACGCCAATGCGCTCATCGGGATCCTATCTAGGCTATTCTGTAATGCAAGTTGGTGCTGATAAGCATGCTGATCAGCAGCAGCCGAATCTTCTCCGCAGCCACACCTGAGTCCTGCCGATGTTAAGCGGGCAGCGGACAGGAGGACCGTCTTCTCCGAGGGTGATGTCGTGGAAGGTGCGGCACTCGACTCGCTTGGGCAGGTGGTGCCCTGCATGGTGTGTCTTGGAAGACCAGAAGAAGGTCATGTGGCCTGTGCCTGGGATCTAGCACACTGACAGCAGCTGAGAAGGAAGCACGGGCCGGCGTGAGCTAGTGTGGCCTATGCAGCCCGCCATGCTTCAGCTGGTCCCAGCGCGCACCTTCAAGACGGAGCCCTCCAGCCCTTGCCTTGGAGCCTGCCCTCAAGCTCTTGCACTTCCCTCACGCAACCCACACACCCCAGGTTGTTTTGGTGCAGGGTGCACGCTGCGCCATGTTGCCACCAGCCCCGCCGCTGTCGCTGCCCCCCTCAGCGTGGTGCCGCTGCCGCGGCCGGTGCTGTGTGACCCGCGGCTGCGCGAGCTGGTGCGCAGCATCCGGCAGGAGGCGCTGCAGATCGAGGACCTGGTGCCCTGGACCTCGGTGCGGCGCACGTGGCGCAACCGGCGCACCGCTTGGCGGCGGCAGGTCAAGACGGGGGAGGCGGTGCCGGACCTGGCGCTACGGCTCAAGGTGAGAGGGCTGCCCGAGGGGCAGCGAGGGCTTGGATGTGCTTACTGTTGACGGAGAGTTGCCTGTGGCTGACCTGCCACCGCGGCAGGTGGTGGTGTTGAGGTTGCGCACCCTGTGATGTGGGTAAGTGTGGGGCTGTCGGGGAGGAGCATTGGAGAAGCATTTTCGAAAAGGGCGCGAGGGGCCGATGACCCTGCAGCACACCGGGTGACTGGCGCCTTGGGCAGGTGGGGCGTTAAGGCCTGGTGGGAAGTGGGGCGCTGGGCTCCCAGGCCAGCGTGTGCTGCTAGGCGTTGCGTTCCCAGGCAGCTTTCACATAGCAGCGCCCTGCTGCAACACCTTGCCAAACTGGCGGGCAACACCGCTGGGAACATGGTGCAAGATGGAGCCGCGGGCATGGTTTCCCCTGCTCGGTTCCATTGTCGACTCCCCACTCCTGTGCAGGAGCTGCGGGCGGCCTTGCTGACCGACGAGCCCGGGTGCTTTGGTGGTTGTGGCCAAGCCTGGCGGGTGCAGCTGGACGCGTGCATCCAGGGCCGAGGCAGCCACCATGCTTTAGCTAGTGTCTGGGAGGAGCTTAAGGGCTCCATCAAGGCATGGCTAGACATCCGGGACCGCCCAGCGGACGGGCCATCCTCTGCTGCGGCGCTGCATCTGGGGGCCAGCGCTGTGCGCGCTGTGCGGGCCATGGCAGACGCAGCCGCTGCCACAACTGCAGGGAGCGCCGAAAGCAGCGGCGGCACTGGGGATGGGGACACCTACCAGCCATGGGGGTGCGATGAGGACAGCGCCATGCTACAAGTGCCGCTGGAGAGCATTCTCAACTACAGCAGGGAAGGCCTGGCGTCGGTGCAGCAGGCCATCGACTTTGAGCGGCGGGTTGCCCTTGCGGCCCAGCAGCAGCAGCAGCCGGACGCCGGTGCAGGCGGGGGGGCAGGCGAGGCGGGGCCTACTGTCATGGCATCCTACTTCAAGAGCCTCCACTCAGGCTGGGACGATAGCGAGTTCGGCAGCTATCCGACGGGGGAACCGGACCATGGGAGTGACGCAACCGACCTAGACTCTGACTTTGACTGACTGACAGTGTGCCCAAGATGTCCTTCAATGAAACATGGCATTGACTGACCGAGAGCTTGTTTTCTGGGGACAGAGGCCAAGAGTTATGAACATGAACAGCTCACCTGAGTGCCGGGGGTGTATTGGGGCTGAGTATCCCTGCCCTCTGTTGGGGGGGAAGTATTGTATTCTGACCTGCTTCAAAGAAGGGGAGGGGCGGTTACTGATGTGATTTGAACTGTTCCGGAATCACGAGGCATGCTCTGCACCGCTGCCAAACCTGTGGCTGGCTATGCTGGTGGTGGTGACTGTATATCATTTCGTGCGGCCCTGCCGGCTTGCTGCTGGTGGTCTTTAAGTGTAGCTGAATGATTGTCAAGCCGGCTCGCCCTGTATGTCTGGCGTATGGGTGGATTGCTTTTTGGGTAAGGCATCCGGTGTTCCATCTTAAGCTCTATTGGTTCGTTGCCTGTTGTACCTGACATCCATTCAGGCCTGGTCCCAATGGAATATCCCGCCTTTTATCTCAGCTATTGAGGCCACTGTTCACCCTGACATATCCTGATTATTTTGGAACCCCATTGCTGCAGCCATGTAACAAGATATGGATTGGCTCAGCACTCAGGCAAGACTCAGGCTCATTCTGCATCCAGCACTGTCACTCCAGACCAGCCCAGCTCTCATTCCCTGTTCGCACTATCTGCCACCCATGCTAATATGGATTGGCATGGGGCATGCGCAAAGGTTGGTCCCGACTGACATGTCCCATCCCAGGTGTGAGCTGAACAGAGGAGGCAGAGCTAGAGCTGACAATGCAGGCTCAAGAAACCCATACCAGTTCTCGAGATAGCAGCCGTCTTGCTAAGGTGTTGGTGCCTGCAAGAGTCAGTGTTGCGGCTTAGCCCCAGGGTTGCTTTTTTTGGCGATTTCGCCAACTTTTGGCGACAAAATGAGCGTTGGGCGGCTTTTTAGGCGACGGCGCGTAAGCTGCCGTCGCCTAAAAATTGGCGAAATTTTGATAGCTGGGCCGAAGGCCCGGCGCCAAACTGGTGCCAAGAATCAGCCACCCTCGCCTAAAGTCAATATAGGATGGCAGGACATCTGGTCAAGTGAGGTGCAGTGACTGATCCCTTGGCTGATCCAGCTAGGTTTCATGCGCACAGACACGCCCTGATCACTTGTTTTCATGCAACAAGTCTAAGGAGCAACACCGGGGCCAGCTTCAACAACCCAGGGCCAAACCAGGAGCCCAAATTTCTGAGACCGTGGTGCCAAAACCTTGGTGCCAAATTAAGGTTTCCGGGGCCAAGGTTTTGGCACCAAAGTAACTTTTTGCGCCATGGCCGGTGCCAAACGTCGCCAAACTCTTAAACGAAAAAAGAAACCCTGCTTAGCCCCAGGCAACCTTGCAAATGAATCTCATGCAGACACAGAGCTGTTTGCAGCCCTGTATACCCGTACCTCCTCTTTGATCGCATTACCTGCCACTCTAAATAACATCTGAGTAAAGCCAGGCTGCCTGCGCCCCTCAAAGTGAGCATAGCATGCCAAACACGGTCTTGTCAGTGCAAAACTCTATGAGACACACGGCTGCATACGTAAGTAAACACACACTTCAAACAAGTGAACGACGCGAAACTTTTGTATCGGCCAACGTGCATGACCCGTTGCATGCGTTAGCGCAGGTGCTGGCTTAGCTATTGGAAAGAAATGGGAAAGAAGAAGTCCTTCATCGATAAGAGGAGCGCTGTGACCTACAGCCTCATATACCGCAGCACCGAGGATGCGGATGCAGAGCCTGAGAGAGTGCTCGTGGAAGCAGACAAAGGCGTGGGCATAGGCAAGCCCGACCTTGAAGTTGCAGCACACGCAGCCTCGGGCCGCAGGTGAGGCCAACTGACCTCCGCTTGGGGGGCACCCTTGAAGGGCAGCAGCACCCCTCCCTGTAGATATGACTTGCATTTTATGGCTACCCTCCTGTTTGTGCTCATCAGCCAGCTGCGCTGCCTGTGAATGAGAGCCAGCCTGCGCCACTGGCCACCTGGCTGTGCTCCAGCAGGTACCCTCCTGGGCACCCGCTGGCCTGGCTGGAAGACGAGGTGGCAGGCCGGCAGGGCGAGCTCTCCGAGGAGCGGCGGCGGGAGCTGCTGGAGCTGGGCTTCCCAGATGACGGCTACGACTACCTGCGCCACATGCGCACGGTCGGCAGGGGCGGCGCCAGCCTGGAGAGCCTGGCAGCTCCTGCTCCCGAGAGCAGCACTGCCGGCGGGGGTGCCGGCGCAGCGGAGCCGCGGGAGGAGCCTGGCCTAGCAGGTGCGGCAGCTGCAGGCGGGGACATGCTAGCCCCCTGGGCTGGGTGAGGGGGGCCTAACCATGCAGGTTCGGCAGCCTTTAGCGGGACACATGCTACTCCCTGCCTGAGCTCCAGCGGGCGGGGATAAAGGGATGGCTGCCGGCAGCAGGGGCGCCAGCATGTGGCTGCGCACCTCACAGCAGGTGTCATTTTCTTTTCTGCCTACCAGCTGGGCGATGTCAAATCTTGCTATATTCCATGGCCTTAACACAATGCATTCGTGGCTTGGCTCTGCCCGCTGCTGCGCAGGCCCCTCGGTCTTCGTCCCCGCTGTCGAGATTGCCGCGCCGGAGGAGGATGTGCGCCTGTTTGACGCCAGCCGGCTGACGGTGCTGCAGCCGGTGGAGCAGGAGGAGGCGGCAGCTGGGCTGATGGGAGGCGTGACAGCGTTCTCCCGCCAGAAGCGGGCAGCACATGGTGCAGGTGGGCTGCCCGCTGGATCATGGGTCTTGTGGTCGTCCGGGCCGCTCGAGTGTTGGGTGCCTGCTGGACTGGACGAGCCGGTCTGCTTGGGGTTGGGTGGTGGAAGGGCGGTGGACTTGCTGACCGCCAGGTTAGTGCAGTCTTGGTGTGAGCAATTGCAAAGACCTACCCCTGCAGGGCTGGGCGCGGGCCTTGTTGCTGGCCATGCATGAGTGAGCTCTGAATGCCCGCAAGGCATGCAATGCCGGTGCACCTCCCCTGGCTTGCCGTAAACTGCACAGGGTACATTTTGGCATTTGCCCAGCTGGCCGCTATACGGTGAACTGTGTCCTATGATGGTTTAGGAAGCCAGCCCGCAATCGAAAGATGCGAGACGGACCTGCCACCCTCCTTGACCTTGGGTTAAGGATTAAGCGGGTGCTATTTGTGCCCGTTGCTATGCAGTCCAGCGTGAGATAGCGGAGCTGGATGAGCTGATGAGGCAGATGGAGGACGGTGTGGAGGAGGAGGGCGAGCAAGGGGCAGAGGGCGTGGGCGACTTGCTGGACGACTTCATCATCACTGCAACGGAGGTGATTGGGTGGGCGGGTGCTGGGGTGTCACCAGGTGTTGGGGCAGGCGGCAGGCATGGTGCCGGTGGGTGCTGATAGAGACTGTTTTCAGGGTTATGAGCGGCTTGCCTGTGTGGCGGCTACAACAAGGGCCGCTGAAGAGAGCTAACGGGCCCTTCAAGGACGTGGATGGGAGATGTCTGTTGATATGCCTGCCCACTTTGTCAGCTCACAGCCCTCCACTGCAAGCCTGTCTGGCTGTCGAGATACCGGGGCAGCGTCTCCAAGCTCTGTGGTAGCCCAGCCCGCACCCTGAAAGTCCAAGCATGGAGCATGAAACACTGCTTGAGTGCAGGTCGATCAAGCCCAGGAGCACAGCCAGGTGGAGGGCAGCGAGGGCAGCTCAGCCTCAGACTTGGAATCTTATGACCCTGATGGCTCGGACCTGGAGTCGGACTCTGTGAGCGGCAGCGAGGGAGGGGAGGAGCGAGGGGCGGCAGGGCATGCCGGCGGCAGCAGCCGCGGGCCTGGCAGGCCTGGCAGCATTGCGTCCACCTACTGGCGAGACGAGCGGCAGGACCGCAAGGAGCTGCTGGCAGTCATTGATGAGAGGTAGGATGAGGGCTCTGGGTATGCCACAGGTGCTGGCCAGTACGGGGGGAGCGCTGTACTCTGGGCGTTGAAGGTTGGGGTCGCACTGCATGCTGGCACGCGTAATGACACAGGCGTTGGTGCTCCTTCTTGGCACCCGACTAGCAGATCCACCTTATGGGGTGGCATCTGGTGGTCCAAGCATCTTTTTGAGGGTCAAGTATGGTGGCGGGATAGGTGTGCAAACTTCCTTTGATGGCTACTAGGCCGGCTGACAGGTGCCCCAGGGGACCTGGCAATGTGTCTGTCAGCAGTATGTGATGCTGGGGCTTTTGCAGGTTTGAGCACCTTGCCCTGGAGTATGACGAGGATGAAATTGGGGAGATGGATGACCAGGAGGACGAGATTAGGGGCCGTGCTACCCTGAACGACTTCCAGGGTATCATAAACGAGTTTGCGGCCTCCCGCTCTCAATCACAGAGAGCTTACGAGGTCAGTTTGGACGTGCTTGACATTGTTGTTGCTGGGCGCTGCAGCACCTAACATTGCCTGCACCAACAGTGGGCGTAGTGAGACACCGGTTATGACCGGCTGGGCAGTAAAACTTTGGAGCCCAAGAGAGTGCTGAAGGATGCGGTACACCAAACTATGCGTGTTGCATCCAGCTAGGGAGCCTGCCACCTGCCTGGGCTTCCTGCGGGAAAGCCATGAACCCCAGCTATCCGGGCAAACCGCTGTGTAATCGCAGGACAATGTGCCATACCATGCTCCTGGGTACCGCTCAGTCATCAGCCAACAGCTTGAGAATGCCGGCCTCAGCGATGATGACGCCGATGTGGCGGTGCAGAAGGTGAACGTCCCAGCAGGCCTGGCGGCCCCCAGGGGGACCTTGGGGCCGTGCCGCTGGCGGGCTGCCAGCTTTGCCAGTGAAGCTCTTCCCTCATGCATCCTGCAGCGATCGTACATGTGGGGAGGGAGGTGTATCGCTGGCGCAGGCGGTCCTGCTGGCCTTACTCTTTGTGAGTTAACTGGTGCTGTTGCGTGTTGTGGAGCTCTTTCCTTTCGCTGTGCTCTCGTTCACTGACTGCTGTCTGCAATGCTCTGCTGCTCCCTAGGCACATGAGGCACTGCGGCGAGCCGAGGAAACCCCCGACGAGCGCCGTATTGAACAGAAGGCCGCTGTGTGGGTGGATGACGGTGCCGCTCTGCGGGAGAGATGGGACTGCGAGTCGGTGCTGAGCCTGCGGTCGAACCTGGACAACCACCCAGGGAAGATCCAGGACCCTGGCCGGCTGCGCAAGGGCGGTGCAGCGCTGGCTGGTAGCGGCACTGCAGCCAAGGTGGGTGAAGTGATAGGGCGAGGATTAATGCAGCAGCATGTGGCTTCCTTCTTGGGTGGGGTCCTGGGTTGCCACACTACCTACATGTTCCAGCAGGTGGTTGCACGGGCAGGTGGGTAATGCTTCTTCAGGCACGCAACTGACACTTGTGTAAGGCCTGTGTCATTAATGATGCGCCCGCCGATAACCACAACAAGTGCTGTCAGGCCGTCCCAGCCCAGCAGCCCCCCCGGGCAACCAGCTGCGCCTTGGCCGGGTGTGCTGTGCAGGTGGTGGCGCAGGGCATGATCAAGCTGGGGAGGCACGGCATCCCCATGGGGGTCTTGCCCGGCAAGCCCACCGCAGCAGCACTGCGCAGGCTGGACGAGCGTGCGGCAGCGGAAGCACCCACAGCAGCGGAAGCACCCACAGAGGCGCAGCGGACAAGCAGCAGCAGTGAGGAGGGCAGTGAGGAGGGCGCCGCCGTGGAGCAGGGGGCGGCAGCTGCTGGGCAGAGGCGAGACAAGGGGGAGACCGCCGAGGAGAAGAAAGCGCGGAAGGCGGCTGTCAAGGAAGCCAAGGTGGGTGCCCCAGTGAGGTTGCTTACAGACTGGCTTGGGGTTGTCCTTGGCAGGCGGGTGTATATCTGGCTGGTCCGGGTGTGCATGCAGGGCGGGCTGGTGCTGCATGCATCGCGCGTGTCACTGAGCAGCGTATGTAGGCATGGCGTGGCTTAGGTGAGTGCTGGGTCGCATGGTGCACCTTGCTCGCTGCTGCTGCCCGCAGCTATATTGGGCATCGATCGAGTTGATAGGACCTGGGCTTGCTTGCATGTGCATCACCCACCCCAATGGCAGCCTCCTCACCTGCGCATCTGTTATTTGAAACCCTTTGCAGCGTGAAGCACGCGCAGCTAAGAAGGACTTGAAGCAGATGTTTAAACAGGAGTCAGCCAAAGCGCAGCGCAGGGCAGCCACAGCGCAGGTGCAGCCAGCGCTGCGGATTGCTTAAGCAGGAAGGTGGCTGGCCATGCGATGGAGTCTAGCGATTGCATTTCACTACGGTATACGTGGTCGGCCTAGCAGTAAATCACCGCTAGGCCCTGCCTGGTTTCAGTTCGGTAATTGTTCTCTAGGCTCAAGAGTCCTGTCCATCTGGTGCAGTTGTTTGTGTGAGCTTGCAGTTCCCGGTGTATGCTACGAGTATGTAAAACGGCTAATGCACCTGTCCCATGACCGGGTTTTGCAAGTAGCGGCGAGGTGGCTAGCAGGTACTGCTCAGAGCATCATTCCTGCCAGGTTACTCACCAAAGGCATCTTTGTCTTGTGAGTCAGGTTATCGATCTATTGTTGGAGTTGCCACTTGGGCAGACGAGAGGCTCTCAATTGGCAGTCCCAAGTGGTGCTAGCACAGCGCTGTGGCGTATGTGCTGCGTGTGAGCTGCCAAAATATAGCTAGCCCTCACGGACGTCCATCTTCTCCTTGCAATGTATTCTCGATCAAGCTTGGTTAAATCTCAGTCCCCAATAGCAGTGCTGCTCAAGCCGCTCAGTGCCCTCTGCTTGCTGCATGCTTTGCTTGTACGGTTGAACCTCCGTCCAAGGGTTGCCGCCATGATGCCATGCTGCGGCAAGCCTTGAAAAACCGGCCGATGTACCTTGTTAATTTCACATCTCGTAAGGCCAAGTTTACTGCACATAGAATTATCATCTCGTTGTTGCGTCCTCGGCCCTGATCACATCCCATCAAGCAGTCCTAGTGCCCAGGCCAGTATGCAGCAACAACAGTCGTTCGACATGACCAACACCACGCCTCGGGTGAACTCCGCCTTAATGGGCCGCTTCGTGGGCAAGCGTGTGAAGCTGGTGGGGCAGGTGGCTGGCATCAACGGCTCCACAATCACCCTAAAAGCGGCAGACCAGGGCACCATAGAGGTTCACTTGTCAGCATCAGCACCCACCGACCAGTTTGTGGAGTTTGAGGGCCTGGTGGAGAGCCCAAACGTGCTGCGGGAGGAGAGCCACGTTGGGTTCGGCAACAGCTTTGGTGAGTCTTGCAGCAGCGAGGCTGAGTGTTTGTAAACGTGCAGCTGCAAAACCTGGTGGCAGCCTTGAGGCCGGCCGTGTGTAGGACTGGGCAAGTTGTTGCTGTTGTTGTTGTAAGTTGGAATGATAGCCACCGGTGGTGTCGAATAGAGACGGGGTTGTGCAACAGGATAGCAGCTTCAAGGCGTGACGCACACCCAGTCAGTGCTGTAAGTTTGAGACTTCCGTCATGCTGCCTTGCAGATCTAAATAACTACAACGAGCTCTGTAACCTAGCAGCCAAGGACTTTGCAGCTATCTTCGCATCATGACTTCGTCTGGACCCATTAGCTCAAGCTCAGCAGCACCAGCACCCTTTATCAAGAGGATGCCTCGAATTGAGTTTTAAAAGGGGAAGGAGGCAGGGTGGACCTAGGCTGTTATGCGTAGCTGTAATGCAGGCACTCTTGACAATTCAGTTGGAAGTACATTTTAGCACAATTGTGGTACAAAGCCAAACCTTACTGTTCTCGTCGTTGGCGTTGGTCCTGGTCTTGACATCCTTGCTGTGGCTGCCCAGGCTGCACCTCTTGCTTTGTTAGATCTTTCTCTGCTTGTCGCCCCGACACAGCCTTCTGGACGTCCTGTTGTAAAGGCGGCTGTTGCACCTCCTGGTCCTGCCCTACAGCCGATCCCTGCTGCCCCGGCGTTTGCTGTTCAGACTGCTCAGCCGCCTGCTGACCAGGCAACCGCTGGCCCTCCTGCTGCTGCTGCTGGTGCATCTCTTGTGCCACCTCTGGTGGGATGTCCGGCTTGTTAGCCTCCTGAAAGCCTTCCTTGTAGCCAACAATGAATTGCTGCAGCGCGTCCCGGTATGCCACGGCTCGTGTGTTCCACAGATTCTGCAGGAAGGGCTTCAGAGCGGGCGCCCCTCCCCGGACAGCATCACCTGCAGCCCAACGGAAGCCGAGTCGGCAGGAACAAGTAGGACCCTCGGTGGGCTGGCGGCCAGGAGCAGCTGGAGGACTTGGAACGGACGCACAAGCCTTCATGAGGCCCTCGAGTTGAATTAGACGCCAGGACCTAGACTGACACGCCCGCTAAGCTTGAATACCCACACGAACCTTACCCGTGCTCCACAAACTACATACGGCCTACTGCCCAGCCCACACACCGCGCCACACCACCAGCCCGCCTGGTGCACTCACCAAACTCGTCCATCAGGCTCTTCAGCTCCTTCTTGGTGGCCTGCACCTCCTGCTCGAAGGGGTCCACCCCATGCCTCTCCCTAAGCTTCTGCCGCAGCTTGTCGCTGTCCCAGGACTCTATGTACTCGCGCACGGACTCACCCGCAATCTGCACATGCAGGGCAAGGTTGGCTTTCCTGCTGAGCTTCAACGCCTGTGTTACTGGTTGCTGGGAAGGTACCAGCCCTGCGCACCTTGAAGTACGTCAAGAGAGGTATCTTGGGGGGTGGCACATAGCCAGGAGGATTGGGGAGAGAGGAGGGGGCTATTATCTCCCTCAAGTCGTGTGTCACATACTGTTGCACCCTACTCAGTAGGTTTCTGAGCCTGGACATAGGGTTTCACACAAGGCAAAGGGCCAACTTCCAGTGTTCACAAGCCCAAGAGCAAGCAAGCACTGTATGAGCACGACAGTACTCGCCTAGGATACGAATGTACAAAGATGTGAGTAAAGCCTATTTCGACGCAGTCCGTGATTTTAGTCTCCAAGGAGCACTACGGCCTGCACGGTACACCCATCGAGGCGGCCAACAATTTGCGTAGATAATGTTCTGGATCACATCGATGGTCTTTTGAGCAACTCCAACGCCTCACAGACGTTACGCACAACCTCATCAATGTGAACAGCTGGCATGGTGCATGCATATGGCTGAGGAGGGCTAGTGGGTCACCTGCGAGTATCGATATGGCTTTTCAAGAGGAAAACTCAGTGTTTGAGGAGGGCGAGCAAGACGAGGAGCTTGAGGGCCTCGACGATGGTGACAGTGACGCTGCGCCGAATGATGCTGAAGAGCTAGCCCGGCCTGGGAAGAAGCGCAAGCTTGGAATGGGCCTGGCTGCCAGTGCGGGCGCGGTGGAAAACTCTGAGGAGGCCGAGGCGTCCCTCCTCGACCTTGAGGTGAGAGCATACAGGAGTGCATGCGCTGGACGGCTGCCCAAGGAGGGTTGGCGGTGGCACAAACCCTAGGTCAAAGCTTGCCCCGGCTTGTGCAAGTCATAGACCTTCTCTCTTAATCATCCACCGCTGCATATGTTCCTGGCAGGGAAGGGGGCAGCGTGGATTCGCCACCGGTCGATCTTGGCTCGACACATGCAGCATCATCTGGTTGGCTTTTGCGTCTACAGGTGAACGGGCTGCTGGCAGAGGCTGGCGTCGACCTGCAAGTGGAGGCCGCTGTTCTTGACCTGGCCAAGAAAGTAATCCAGCTGCTCAAAACCCTGCCAGCTGTGGAGCTGGGCAAGACGGCGGCCAAGGGGTTCCTGAGGGACCTGGGCTTTGTGGTGACGGTGCGTTGCGCGACGAGTAACATGGTTGTGAACCCAACAGGGAGGCAACCTTACTGGATGTCCTGTGTCCCTGGGAGACTGGAGAAGGAGCATTGCCTGCTTGCAAGCTACCGCGAACCTGCTGGCTGCTTTGTGCACACGTTGTTTCTTGCTGACGTCGTCTGCAATAAGGCAGGCCAGTCAATTTTGTTTAATCAACCTTCGTCACACCAACCTGCAGAAGCCCTTCACATTCCGGCCTCCCACTAAGGTGCACCAGGTGGGCAGCGTGCCCCTGGGTGCTGCAGTCAGGCAGGCGCCATGCCTGGACTTGGCTGTGGAGCTGCCCCAGGAGTGCTTTGACAGCAAGGACCAGCTGAACCACAGGCAGGTCAAGGGGCGGTGGAGCAGTTTGGATTGTGGAACAAGGGGACAGGTGGGAAGGTTGGTAGGTAGCACAGCAGAGGGGGACTGAACAGCAGCATGCCGTGGCCAAAGGCGTCGCTGAGCAGGCAAGGGGGCACAGACACAGGGTAGGGCAAAAGTTGTCGCTCAGCAGGGAGCGTCCCAACCAGATTGCCTCTTTCAAGTCTTCCACTGCCGTTGCCGAGTGGCTGTCTTTGTTGGAGGCAGGCATTATGATGCCAAGCAGTCAGCCCTGGAGTCAATGGTCACGGGGCAAAGCAGAGGTTGGGTTTAATAAAGGGAGCCCTTTGTGCACCAGCACCGCATTTGGCGCTGGGACGGCATGCTCATAGCTAATGCTCTGGCCCTCCTTGCTGCAGGTATCATGCGAAGCGGGCGCTCTACCTGGCACACATCATGCAGGCCCTGCAAAGCGAGCCGGCTGTTAGCAAAGTTGTGCTGGGCACCCTTTGCAATGACCCCCGGTATGTGACCTCCTTCCCCATGTGGTTGCAGTGGCATCAAGACCGCATGGCCAGGAATGCGTTCAGGTTACCTCTGCGCATTCGACGTGGGTGGCATTTTGCTCTGCCTGTCAAGCTTCATGGCGCGCGTGGTCCACTGCAAGCTGCTGGATGATTGAGAGCAAAGTTAACCATCTTTCGGAGCTGACAAGCGCCCTCAGGGCAGCTCTGCTGATAACCCCTTCTTGCGATGACAGCAGCTGGGTGCACCCCCTCTACACTATGACCTGCAGTAGTTGGTGGTGCATAATGTAATACCCCTGCATCGGGAGATGCCATGCTCACATCGAGCATTTCCCGCCGGAGTGATGACGCAAGCAGTTAATCCTGTTGCCTTCCTCTTGAGATGGCGGCACAGCCGCCACGCTGATTCCTCCACACGAGATTTCTGACCGGCCACCAAAACATTATCCTCTGATAATTTCTGGTCCCCGCCCCGGGCCATCATATGTTTGAGGCAACAACAGTCCTTGCTTCAATGTTGCGCTCATATGCCGTTGACAGGCAGCCCTTGGCTGTCCCCTGCCCCGCTGCAGGAAGCCGGTGCTTCTGGTGCACCCCCCACCCGGTGCCTCCCCCTCTGGCCTCATCATCCGCATCATCCCCACCGCACCCCCCGCTCTCTTCCCGCTGCCCCGCCTGGCCCCCACTCGCAACAACCTGCGCACCGCCACAGCCCCTCCTCCTGCCGCCGCCGCTGCTGGAGCTGCCAAGCCAGCTGGCGCAGCCACCGCGGCTGGTGCCGGTTCGGAGCCGCAGGCAGAGACGGGCCTGCCCACGCCCCACTACAACACCTCCATCTTGCAGGTACGGTATGACCAAGCAGGCTTTCTGTGTACTGAGGCAGGCAGGCAGGCAGGAGACTGGAAGCTCTCCAGCTGTGTGCATGTGTGCCTGCCCTAGTCTGCTTTGTTTGCATGCGGTAGCTGCACACGGGGCCCGCCCGGCACTCGCATCCGTACCACACTTTCGCCCGAGGTCGTACATGTTGGTTTGTGCTGCATGGGGGCTAGGACGAGACCTGAAGCGCAAGTGGCTGACCCCGGCGTGATGCCACACCTTCATTTGATTGGGTAATTCTGAGCCCCTTCTAGTCTGTCTTGCACTGCGTGTGGCACCCAACTCCATGTTACACGATCATCAACTCTATGGACTGGTCATGGAATAGCCACGCTGAGATGCCCCCGCTGGGCCTGCCGCCTCCCTGCAGGACATGCTGCTGCTCAGCCAGCACAAGGCATGCCAAGCTGCCGCTGGGCGTGCCCCCCACTTTGCCGCGGCAGCGGCACTGCTGCGCGTCTGGGCCCGGACGCAGGCGCTGGACAGCGGAGCGGACGGCGTGGGAGGCTTCCTGCTGACCATGCTGCTGGCAGACCTGGTCCAGAAGGGGGCCGCGGTACGTGTGCTGCTCTGATGACCATTTTTAGGTTAGACCATTTAAGAGGGCCGTGCCTGCTGTCCTGCTGCTGTGCACCCATGGCAATGGTTTGTGCCCAGGCATCAGGCCCGCAGGATGACCCAAGGCATCTTTGCTTTGCTTTCCAAATTTTGTAACAGGTGCGCTGCCTCCACCACTAACAGAAACTTTGTGATGCCAAGGTTGATTATGCACCTTTGCCCTCCCGTCCCTGCAGAACCCCGGCATGAGCGCGATGCACCTCTTCCGTACCGCCCTCGTGGCGCTTTCCAACCTCAAGACCTTCGCCGGTGGGCTCTTCATGCAGCGGTCTGCCGACGGTGGTATTGCCCCGCCACCCCCGGACCCCAAGGCTTGGAGGCGAGCATTCCCTGTGGTGTTTGTGGATGCCAGCGGCTGGCTCAACCTGGCAGCGCATGTGTCCAAGGCCGCCTTGACCCAGGTTTGTCCTAGGGTTGTGATGGGTAGCCTTCGGGGGTGTCTGGTGGGCTCCCTCGGGTCTTGATGCATGAGAGCTTGGAGATGGTGTTGTTTTGGCTGGCAAGGTGTCGCAGCAGCTGATTTTTGCAGAAACGGCCTGCTCATCATGTGTTTTGTGCGGTATTGTAGGGCAGGCTGCATGTAGCATCGCTTGCTCTGCAAGCGTGGGCGCATGGGTTGTTTGCGAAGGCCTGACGCGGAGCAGTGATGGTTGTCTCGTTCGTCTGAACGCGAAGTCCACCAAACTTAACAAGCTTGACGACAAGCATTATATCACCACTCATAAGCTGAGCTCCTGGCTGGTCACGCCCACTCACCCTGCCTCCTACCCTTCCTGTCATGGCACTTCGTGCAGCCTTTGTTAACCGGGACACACGTCTCGTCTCCGGCCGTTGGCCAACCCTGCTGTGCCCCCTCTCCCGCCGCCGCAGGCGCAGCAGTGTGCCAGGGCAAGCCTGGAGCTGCTCAATGGCGGCACGCCGGAGGCCTTTGAGGCCGTCTTCCTGGCGCGCCGCCCGCTGCCCACGCTCTGCGACTACTGGTACCATGTGGTGGTGCCAGAGCAGCTGGAAGGCAGGGACCAGCAGCAGCAGCAGCAGCATAGAGATGTCCTGGCCCACGACCAGCCCACGTGGAGGTGAGCCCGCTGGTGCTTGCTAGGTGTGGGTGAATGTGCTGAGGTGTGGCAGGGAGCCCAGGGGTTAATGTGGGTTTGTCTTGTATGTGCATGTGTTTTATGACGAGCTGTGGTGTGAGGTGGCAGGGAGCCATGGGTTCATGGCGTGAACCAACCGGCATACTGGGGGTGCACTACCCTCTTGGGATGCTTCTTGTTGGCCTTCCAGGACGGAGGCCTTGGCTGGTGGGCGGGACTGTTTTGGGCTGTGTTGGGTTTGGGCAGGAAGGGAGTGCTGCTAGCTTCTGCCAAGTGCGTGCTGGCAGAGTGTGCTGCTTGAGGCGCTAAATATGTGTGCTGCACCCGTTGTGCGCTAACGCCTGCTTTGCTGTTTGGGTTATTTGATAGTGTGTGGGGTCTTGCATGTGTTGTGACGCTGCGTCAATGCACTTGAAGTTGCCTGACCTAGCTGCATAGCACTGGACGGTACGGAGCTGTGATGGTTGTCTCGTTCGTCTGAATGCGAAGTCCACCAAACTTCACAAGCTTGACGACAAGCATTACATCACCACCCATAAACTGAGCTCCCACGCTGTGTCGAATACAGCTATGCGCTGCCCAACTGCTTTGCTTGATCCCAGTTGGACCCACTCACGCCTTAGGGGCCTGGCTCCATCGGGGCAGTGCTGTCGTCACAAATTCTTCTTACTCACATGCTCCCACCTGTGCAGGTCTATAGAAGGCCGCATAGAGGCGCTGGCAAGTCAAGCGCTGGGCAGTCGGGCCCGGTGGGTGAGGGTCTTCCGCCGGGAGCTCGGAGCCCCGGCTAGCCTCAAGCAGGGGGCGCCGCACCCCCGGCAGCAGCATGTGCTTGTTGGGGTGCAGGTAGGAATGGCCAGTCGCAGGCATGCCACTGAAGTGCGTTGCCAGGGGTGCTAGGCGCTGGCATCCACATATCTGCAGCCTGGCTGTAGCGTCCAATCGGTTGACTTACTGTACTGCGAAGGAGCCAGAAGAACAGGGGACGGCCTGGCTGGTGGGATGACCGGCAGCACCCAGGCTGGAAGGTTCGAGACCCCTCGCTTGCTTTGCTGGTGCCGCATGGCAGGAGACCCACACCTGCCCTACAACCAAGTTGCGCCTGCCCTGCTGGTCCTGCTGTGCAGGTGGATCCAACTGCTGCGTTGCGCGCTGTGGACATTGGCCCGCCCGCCGACCAGGCGACCGCCGCCAAGGCGTTCCGGGAGTTTTGGGGCGACCGCAGCGAGCTGCGACGCTTCCAGGACGGCGCGATTTGTGAGGCGGTGGTCTGGGAGTGCGGCCCGGCGGAGCGCCACCTCATCCCTGACAGGTTGGTCACTGAGGTCTTGCGACGGGTCGCCAGTGGTCGAGACTGAGGGCGGGGAGGGGTTTAGCTCCCTCACTGCTGAGGAGGTGCGGCCCGCCACATGGCCTCTATTTGACAGGCCGCTGGACGGCCATGTGCTCAAGGGGGTTGGGGAGGTGTGGGGATGGGTAAGGTGGGTTGTTTGCACGGACGAGCTTTGGCAGCAGTGCATGGTCTCATCTGCGTTCCTGGGAAGTTGGCCCCACCGGAGGCAAGGCACGCACCATGTTATGCCTCATCAACGCCATCCAGACAGTTCCAAGGTGCCCAGCAGGTAAGATGATGCTATTCCGTGCTGGTGACCCCTCCCCCCGACTGCCTTGCCTGCCTGCCCTGCCTGCCTGCAGGGTGGTCAGGTATGCGCTGCAGCGGCACCTGCCCGCCGGCACCACCGTGGCCGGCTTTGCTGGTGCGCTGGACCGGGCGCTGCAGCGCAGCAAGCGCGTCTCGCCGGATTTCGACGTGCAGGCCGCACGGCTGTGCGAAGCGGCGACCGACCGGTTGAGCAAGCAGCTGCGTGGGCTGGCAGACGTCACCCTCAGGGTGGGTGGTATGCCTGCTGGCTGCCTTATCCCAACATCTTGTGATGCTGCTTGTATGAGAGGCGCTACAAGGGAGGGCTCACAGTGAGGAGGTAGTATGCACAAGCTGGGCGGCTTGGCCGGCCAGCCATACAGCGAATGGCTTGCATCAGCCACGACACGCCCACCACAAGGAGGGAGGTTTCGCCCGTAGTGTGCACAACCCTCCCTGCATGCCGGCCTCTTGTTGACACTCATGAATTACGAAGTGCGCTATCAGTCGTTGCTGACCCTCGTGCACGTTGCGCAGCCAATGCATTGGCGCCATCCCTGCCCCCACCCCGCAATGCTGCAGGTCGTCTCCACGCAGCCGCTCTCCGCCGTCTCCCGCCACACTGCCGTCTTCCCGCCACTGCCGCACCTGCTGGCGGGCGCGCCCCACTCCGCGCTGCCGCCGAGCCCCAACCCCAAGGCCCCCGCCGTGCCCCGCTGCCTGGACCCGGTCGAGATCATCTGCCAGCTGGAGGGCTCCGGCAGGTGGCCCGAGAATGTGGCCGCGTTTCTCAAGATGAAAGCGGCGCTGGGCGTGCAGCTGGCTCAGGCCCTGCAGGCGTCTTACGGGCTGGAGGCGCAGGCCGCGGAGGGCGGCTACGTGGATGTGCTGTGCGAGGGGTTTGCCTTCCGGCTGCTGCTGGCGACCGAGCGCGACGCGGCGATGCAGCAGAAGGCCCTGGCCATGGGTAAGTTGCTGGAGCCGATCGGTTGGAATTGTCTAGCGTTAAAGGCCTTCTCTTTTCCCTACCGTTGGAAGGCGGGTGGGGGGGGNGGGGGGGCGCCTTGTTATAGTGGTCTCAGGTAAGGATGTTGTCGGGGTGCAGGCCGGTATTGGCATGCTTCGCATAATAGGGCGTTTGCCTGGTATATATGAACGAACTGCAGGCGATTTCATGCGCCCACAGTTCCATCCCTGGCTGCTTTTGTACTTAATGGCGCCCCTCCACCCCGTGTCTTGCTGTGCAGCCCAGGCGTCCCGTGTGGATCCCTCGCTGGACCTCCCCCTCCGCGCCTGGCACCAGGGCGCCATTGCCAGCGTGGCGGGCGCCAACCCCGCCTTTGAGCCCACCGCGCGCCTTGCCCAGCGGTGGGTGGGCGCCCACCTGCTGAGCCCCCACCTCTCCCCCGAGGCCGTGGAACTCCTGGTGGCCCACTGCTTTGCCGCTGGCAGCCGCGCCGGGAGGACGGCTGCCAAGGAGGGCGGCGCCGCCGCCGCCGTCGGCGCCTCCGGCTCGCGCACGCTGGGCCTGCTGCGCTTCCTGCGCCTGCTGTGCGACCACCCCTGGCGCGTTGCGCCGCTGGTGGTGGACCCCGACCGGGAGATGAGCCAGCAGCAGCGGGAGGCGGCGGCGCGTCAACACTCTGCGACAAGGTGGGTGGCGCGTTTGCCCTGTCAAGATTTGAAATAATTCAAGGTTAGCAAGGCTTTTGGTAGCGTCTGGCATCGGCTGATGTTGCGGCGGCATCCAGCGCTGGCCTTGACAGGCAGTGGGAAGATGGCTTATAGATATGGGTGGGGGGTGCTTGTGTGGCGGGGTGAGTGGCGGGTGTTAGGCCCAGCTGTGAGGGTGGTGACACCGGCAGATGGTGCGGTGATGAGCAGTCAAGTCCATCAATTGCTGTTCAATCCGACTACCCCGTGGCGGAGACCTTGTGACTCTTCCCCAGCTGAGCACCGTCTGTCAGGCTTTCATGGTTCTTGTTTTGGACCTGTCCTGAACTCAACTTGCCCTTGGTCAAGCCGCGGTGATGAGCAGTCAAATCATCAATTGCTGTTCAATCCGACCCAACCGTGGCGGAGACTCTGTGACTCTTCCCCAGCTGAGCGGCGGTGTGCCCGTGCACATACATTATTAATCCATCGCATGCGCCCTAGGTCCTTTGCCACACTTTTCCTTTGAAGTCCTTCCATGCCAAGTCGTGCAGTAGTTGCATGCAAGCACCCGGCCGCCATTAAACCCGCGCTGTGCAGCATCCCACTGCGACGCTCGGAGTCGGACGCGGCCCAGAGTGACAAGGGCAGGGGGCCCCACTGCTTGCCGACTGCTGCCTATCAGCCGGCGCGCCGCCCCTCGCCCTGACATCCCATTCCTCTGCACATGCATTGGCCAGGGCATGCAAAGCAGGCGTGGATGGGATGTACGGGTCTGACATGTGGTCATTGTTGAGTAACCAGCCTGTGTATGCCTGCCCTCGCAGGGCCGCCGGTACCGCCCCGGCCATGTACATAAGCACCCCCCGCGATCCAACCAGCCTCTCCTGGACGCACCACCGCCCCTCGGCCGCCATGCTGCACCGCACTGTGGTCCTGGCAAGGCGCTCAGCAGATGCTCTGGAACGGCTGCTACAAGGCGGCTGTGGTGGCGATCCAGCAGGTCAGCCAGTACCAGCGCCCGCGGCAGCGGCGGCGGCGGTGCACCCCGGGGCAAAGGCGAAGCAGCAGAAGAAGCAGCGTCGGCAGGCGCAGGGTGGCGGGGACGACAGAGGTGCAGCAGCGGCAGGGGCGGCGGCTGGGGCGGCTTCAGAGGCAGCCTTGGCCCAGCTGTTTGGTCAGGACCTGGGGGAATTTGATGCCCTCATACACCTGCGGCAGGAAGCACTGCCCCGTGCCGGTCGTGGTGCGGCCCTGCCCGGCCTCCAACAGTCCAAGGGTCCAGCTGCTGCTACAGCGGCACCACCGGCGGCGGCAGCTGCCGGCAACGGGCCAAGTGCTGCTGCAGCGGGCGCGGGGCCGGTAATGGTGGTGAGGGCGGCGGTGGACAAGCACTCGCGTGCCATCCTCAGTGGCGTGCCGCAAAGTGAGTTTGGCGCACTGGGCTGTGCGCGCCGGGAGCCAGCAGTTTACCGCTTGTTTAGACAACAACTAGCTGGGCTCTTCAAGTCGGTCTTCCAGCCATCCAGCCCCTCTGATGCACCCTCCCTTACGTGGCCGGTCCGCACCAACCGCCGGTGCTCAGAGCCCCTTGACCCCACTTACTTCCCCAAGCCTGGCGGTACAGACAGACACTGAGCCGTGTTTGAAAGAGCCCCCCGGACTCCCTTGTGCAGGCATTGTGCAGGCACGTGGCGCCCAGGCCGTACGGCGCGAGCTCCTGGTGGGCTTTGACCCTCTCCCACTCTTCCTAGAGGCCCTGGAGCAGCGCTTTGGCTTCCTGGCCGTCTTCTGTGCCGACTACGTCGGCGGCTCTGTGATTGGCGTCAAGTGGCGCGCCTCCGCCTTTGTGCCAGGCCCGCTGAAGCCAGAGCACGCCTACGCGCTGCGCGCGCTGAGCTTGCCAGCTGGCGCGGCAGAGCTGCAGCAGGCTGGTGGGGCCGCTGGCATGAAGGCACCGGGCAGCAAGTCCCGAGATGCTGCTCCCGCCGCCAATGGCGCTGCTGCCAATGGCTCCAGCAGGGGTGCGGCAGGATCCCATCCGCTAGTGGTGCGCGATACCTCCCCAGATGTCGCTGCCATTGTGGACGACATCATAGCTATGGGGGCCGGTCTGGTTGCGGCGGTGGAAGTTTTTAGGGAGCCAGTTGTGTAGGGTAGGGCACACCAGCTAGTCGGCCTGTAGTCCTAGGGGAGTCAGCAAGTTGGCATAGACATAGGCAGGACGTGGACTGTGGTGACAGTGCACCTGCACTTTGCAGGTGGAGGTCTCAGTCTCTTTCAACAGTTAGTTACTTGACTTCACTTGACAGACTGGTGGGCGAGCTGCAGAGCCTTGCATGCCTAGTGCTAGCATACCTTATCAAATGATCTCGAAACCAGTCAAGCACCTTGGCAAAAGACCAAGCCAGGAAGGCAGGCGGCATGGACAAGCGTGCTGCAGCAATTGGGAACAGTACCAATGAAATCATGCTGCCAGCCTGAAGGCCTACGAGGAAGCAAAGAGTCAATAGGCAGGAACATTAAGCTCGTTGTGCAGAGCAGCAAGGCATGAACGAACTGAGCAACCGGCCAAGGGTGACAGAGAGTTGAAACAGCATCACGGGTGGTATTGGTTGCCAGTGTTCCAAGGACCCGACTGAGGCAGACACAGGCACGCCCCCTTGCTTCCAGTTCTGCCAATTACCACAGCTGTAGGTTACCGCAGCTACAATCCCCCTCCCGCCGCCATAGATAAAGACGGGGAAGAGACACAAGTAGATGCCTGCAGACTTGGCACAGCCCATTGTACGCCTTAGGCCACGCCAGACCGGCCAAAGCAGACTGGCTCGCTGCCTGCTCTACCAACCTAGCCGGACACACACAGAAGGGTGCCTCCAGCCACAGGTCCGGCATCTCAGATAAAGAAGCGCACGTCACGGCCCCCTAGTGGCTGCTCTGGCCGCGCATTCAGCTCCATGGTCCTGCCGTTACCCGCAAAGTACAGCACCTCCAGCACCTGGCTGGCCGGCACCTGCACCGGGTCTAGAAACACCACCCACCGAGCCGCCTCCCCACCCCCACAGGGCCCCTGCTGCTGCTGCCCTTGACCCTGGGGGGGCCGCGTCCTGCTGCTGCCAAGGCTGCCGGCGGTGCCCATGTAGGTGGCATACGGGCGGCGGCCATCCAGGGTGCGAGGGCTGGGCAGCAGCGTCAGCAGGGAGATGGGTTTGTCCATGGGAGCCTCAGCGCCGAGCAGGGCGGGGCAGGACCGGAGGGCGGTAGCCAGGCATGGGTTAGGGGAGGAGCCCCCGGCCTCTAGGAGCACGCACAGCACACACAGCTCGCCTGCAGCAGCCGGGGGCACTGCCAGCCTTGAGCAGCTGGGTTCGTACTCGAGGAATACACAATGTGCGTACAGGGAAGCTCTAGCATGCGCCCGGGTCTCCAGTACTATGGGTAGAGGGGCATGCAAGCTAATTGTGGGGTGACCCGGACCTATTTCCAACGTTTACTACAACGGTGCCTGAGCGTTAGAGGCCAACCGCGGCACAGAACCCTGCGCAAAGAGTTACCCCTGAGAGCTTGAAGGTGCCGCTCACGAGCATTTGCAGCATTTTCCGGCCAGGGCATGGTCCGTCAGCAGCTGCGGCTGTCACCGCGCTCACCTGTCTGGGTATTGCGGTGGACCAGCTGAGCCTCTAGTGCTGCATGCTTGCCAGCCATGGCATGCTCAGACGGGGCAGTAAAGTGAAATTCTAGTAGTTTGAATGAATCAGAGCCCATCTGGAAGGTCACATTGTCTGGCATGAGGACCTGCAGCAAAGGAAAACCGTTGTGGATCCCGGTGCTGTGCCTGTAGACCCACGGGTGACCACACAAACGCCGGGCGCAGCGCCAAATGATGCATAAATCCGCTCCGCCCAAGCTACCTGGGGTGTGCCTTGCCCGCTGTTGATGACGGTGCCCTTCACATATCGTGGATACTTGAACTTGATCGGCTGCAAAGCCGCAGCCTCGCCGCCGTCGGGTGCAGGTGGTGGGAGGGAGAATGGCGGCAAGTCTACCGGGCTAGGCAGACACCTGCTCAGGCTTTGCTGAGAGCCTTCTGTGGCTGCCACGCTGCTTTCCACGCCTTGAGCAAGCCCGGGAAGGCTGCCAGCTAGGGAGGCTGCTAGGCTACCTAGCAGCAGCTGCCGCCTCAGGTTGCTTGTATAAGCCCTGCACATAACTACCTAGCTACCCTGTCGACAGTCAGTCAATTGGTACGCATGCAACAGGTGAGCGCCCGATCGGTGCTCAAGGTCTGCTCTTTTGGCAACCTCCTTCTAGAAACTTGCAGCACTGCCCCAGGTCCCATAGCCAGGTGCCAGCCCACCCACCTTGCCGTGCATCCCGTGCTGTTACGTTCTAGAGTACAGAGTATTGTGCATGGCCGCTCTATCCTGCAGCATTTGACCACCCTAGGAAGCGGCACGGTGAAAGCGCCCATGTCGATCAGTTGAAGCACAGCGCCTCCTACACACGCACTACACGGTATAGATAGGCAGTTGGCTATCAGTTCTTTGGAGGAGGTGCAGCATTGTGCATTGTCAACATTTGTGTGCTGAGCCTGATGCCAGCTGAGGTGGCAAGCGCAGGAGGAAAATAAACTCCCCTCTGGGGCCTGACATAATGGCTTCAAGGCATAACGGAATGCTGAGAGGGCTGAGAAGTGATCCACGGTACCTCCTACTGGTCCCCACCTTGGGAGCTTTCCTTTGCCTGGTGTACTTATTCCCAGGTCGACTAGATGGGACGCTTGCACCGCTATCACCTTCCGGGGATATGGCCGGCCTTGGAAGGCTACAGAGTGAGGCAAGTAGTGGGTGGAGTTTTTGCAGTATGGCTAACAATTTGCAATAGTCGTAGAGGTCTGTGAACATCACCTAAAACATAGAAACCAAGTCTTCCTGCCCACAGGTGATGCTAGGCCATGATGTTTTATGGCAACTCCCAGATACTACACAAGCCAAGGGGTTTGTTTTCTTTGCCCACGGTACTTACCGCAAGAAAGTCAACTTGCAGTATTCACAGCCAGGGACTCCTTGCAAGGACTGCACTTGATGTTGTGTGCAGGTTGCAACCATCAGGCAACAGATCTGTGGACGCAGGAAGAATGCGTCGGTCTTGGCCTCTCATGCTTAGGTACACAGCCTAGCACGGCATGATACCAAAAAATGGGTCACAACTCTTATAATATGCTCTCGTTACAACTTGTGCCCTCATTTATAACTTGTGGTGCACCCAGCAGCATGAAGCAACTGGGATCGCCGAGTGACAAGACCACGCCCAAACCTGGACCACGGCTGGATGGACTTCAATGCTCAGCTTGCTCACAGCTGCCTGCAGGGCTCCCGGAGGATGTTCGAATCCGCAGAGAGGTGCTCCGGCAGGGCTTCGCCATAATTGCTGTTAGTAGCGCGGACCGGCGCGGTCGGCGTTGCTGGGATGTGAAGCTAGATCCCAAGATGTCACTTGATGGCCAGCACGTGGCCAAGATCCTGGGCACAGTACGGCAGAGGGAGGGGCTGCAGCAGGCACCACTCTATGCCCTTGGGGCCAGCTCTGGGGGCGCATTTGTGCTGATGCTGCCTCACTTGGTGCCAGATGTGCAGGCAAGTGGGATGCTGTCCTCTTCCCTTATGGTGCTCCCCCAATCTTTGTTCATTCGTGCATAGCAGCCAAAAGCTCGACAATGACGGTTGTGATGCGTTGGTGCCTTAACACCGGTCGGGTTGCACATGGACACATAGCATCGCATGGGCCCCACTGCATTTTGCATTGATGTTACATGGGTCGCTTGCCGGGTGCTCCTAGGCTAAGGCTCATGCACCTGCCTACCTGCCTGCAGGGCGTCTGCGCTGAAATCATGGGTGTGCCTCCCGAGCTGTTCACACTAGGCTCTGGCCGGCCCTACCCTCCCACTCTCTTTGTACACATGCCCCGAGACAGACACACCAAAGTTGCGGTAGAAGTGGACATACAAGCACTGCGGGCAGCGGGTGTTCGTGCAGAAGAGATACAAGTGACGCCCAGGGCGGTAACAGCGGACTTTTTAAGCTCTAGGGCACCGCAAATTAGCAGCGACATGGCCGTGGCTATAGTGAAGGTGTTGAGGGAGGGAGGCATGCTTGCGGCTCACGGCAAGCTGCTGGAGGACCCCAGGTGGGTGGAAGGCTCCCTCACGCGACGGCTTGAAGCTTGAGTCAGGCCCCAGCACTCTCAAGTCTCATGGTGACACTTGGAGGGGGTGTTGCCGAGCATGCAATGATGCAGACCCCTCTGCACGTCCTAGAGGGTCACTGAGCCCCTGCCATGCTGACAATCCGACAGCAGGCAGCCCATGGAATGAAGGCCGCAAACCTTTTGCGGTGGAGCCCCTTTCCATGACTGGAAGTCTCGAAAGCCCCGCTCTGCACCTCACATCCAGTGCCGGTTGCTTATGTGCAGGCAGACTCACTCGAAGTGGCAGAGCTTGCTCCAGCAGCAGGTGCCTGGCATGGACCGGGTCAGCCTGAAGCCGGATGAGTCGCCGGTGACAGAGCTGCTCAACTTAGCCTGGGCGAGCCACGAAATTGTGTCGGACTTCACTGCTGTGGTGCTGACATGGCTAGCAGCTGGTGGCAAGGCAGACATCAACCGACTGATACAGCAGGAGCAGCAGCGTGTGTTGGGGGATTGACCATGCCGGACGTCTGTCTTCTTTCTGACGTGGGATATTTCACTGGGGTGCATGAAAAGTTCCAGACGCATACTGCCATGTACTGTGTATGACTTTAGCTGTCACGGTGGGGGGAAGGGCAGGTACACAAAGAGATGTCTATCATGCAACTGCTCTGTAACTTGCCAAGTTTTGTGCACACCAGCAACTGCACATCGGGGCTAGGAATATCAAACTGAGGGGATCCAACTCCAGGATGTCGTCAGTCAAGCACCTTCCTATGGTCCTCCTGGCGCCCCGTTCTCATGACCCGCCGCTCACGCCCTGTTGCACAAGACTTGCTGGGTGTGAGAGGCAACATCCAGCAGCTGCAAGAACTCGTCAGCGCCATCCACTAGCTTCTTGTCCGCCTCCGCCAGCCGAGCCAGCACCTTGCCCTTGGAGCTGTCGGCAAGGGAGCTGTCGGCTAGCAGCGTGGCCTGCAGCTGTAACAGGATCTCTTGTGCCTGCAATCAAGGGAGTCCCCGGCAGGTGTGGCACGTCAGAAGGTGCCAGCGAAGGACAACACAAGCAAAGGATGGACCTAGCAAGGTGTACTTGAAGGAAGGAAAGTGCATTGAGCAAGCCCACCAGGACTGCTGCTTGACCTCGACCGCGAAAGCGCTGCTCACAGCAGGATGCATGGCATCTGAACAGGTAATCATGCCGGCTCCTTACCCAGCACCTTCTAACGCCTATAGCGAGACCACAGATGGGCCTACCAGAGTTCTGAGCTGCTTTCACCACCCGTTCAAGGAAATGCCACACTAGGCTGTCCCGGACCTTAGAGTTTGATGTCCCAGGCAATCGCGATGCCGCCCGCTATGGTATCGCCTGTCAGCACCCTACACACTAATCACATGCATTCCCAAATTCCCAAAACTCCCAAGCATCCCCAAAAAACGAAACATCACACTCACCGGGTAGCCCTCAGCTATGAGGTCCGTCACTGCCGTCTGTACCCGGTCAAAGAGTCCCGTCCTTGCGGCCGCCAGCAACCCCTCGACCTCCGCCCCCGGCACCGCCCCCGCCACGTCCAGCACGGCGGCCTCCCTCACCGGGCTGCCGCGCAGGCGCACCGCTGACTGGAGGGTGGTGATCGCCTTGCGCAGGTCGCCCCCTGACACCCGGGACAGGGCTTCCAGGGCATCTGGCTCGATGCTCACGCCCTCGGCTGCAGCAGGAGCAGGGCGGGCGAAAGAGCAGTGAATGAGTCAGTGGGTAGGAGGCCGGTTGTTAGTATTGGGCCAGCCGAGTGAGGATGCAGGGTGCTGAGCCAGGCTGGGTATGAGGGGCTGGCACCTGGCTCAGGTGCGTGCAGCACCAATAAGCTCGGCTTGTGAGCCTACAGTGGGCATTCACAACCACCCTTGTATTCAAGGACAAGCTGGCACAAAGCAGTCATAGAAACTTGGACCTAGGCATTGTCCTGACCTGGTGCTTCAGCACAGTGAGCATTGGCATCCCAGCCAGTCCTGCCACCCCACCCAGCCTGGCGGCCTCACCCTGGCAGATGTAGTGTATTCTGTCATTGATCACGTCTCCCTGCAGCGGCTTGAAGCGGAACTTGGCGCAGCGGGACGCCAGCGGCTCGATGATGCGCGAGACGTAGTTGCAGATGAACACAAAGCGTGTGACCTTGGAGTGCGTCTCCATGGTGCGGCGCAGCGCATTCTGGGCATCCTGCACACGTCTGGCAGTGGGGGTCACAACTCACTCCCTGTCTACGGAGTGGTCTCTCCCATCCCTGCGCCGCTCTTCTAGTGTGCTGCACCTGCAAGTACCCGCACAAGAGACGATAGCGAGCTATCAGCACAATTGCCCTGCACGTGCTAAGTGTATGCATGCGTGTGTTCTTCTGACCGAGCAGGAGTTGTAGAGGCATCGGCCCCGGCAGATTTAGTGGCTGCAGCCCGCAGTCTGCCTGAAGGCCTAGACAGCTTGCCAACTAGCTGCAACCCTTGGAAGATTTGGATCATACATCAGCAAACCACTCCCTCCGGACCTGCATCCCTACGTGCCCCAGCTGCCAGGGGAAGATACTTCACGAGAAACACCTGGTACCCACCTCTGTCATGGAGTCTGCCTCATCCAAAATGATGACCTTGAAGGGCGGGCACGGGTACCCAGGCACCGCCGCTCCTACCGCCGTGGCTGCGAAGTTCTTGATCTTCTGTCGCACCACATTGATGCCGCGCTCGTCCGATGCATTCAGCTCTAGCACTCTTGTCTTCATAAGATCAGGGCCAAACAGCTGCCGGACTATGGCCAGCGCCGATGTCGTCTTGCCAGTGCCGGGAGGGCCATAGAAAAGTAGGTGGGGCAGCTGCAGCCAGACCGTCGGCATGTGTGTGCCCTTATGGACCGCTGAGGTCAGCATTGACCACAGGAGGAAGGGCCTGTAAGCACCTTAGCACATTGGTCCAGCATTTCATGTAGTTCAGGAAGGAGGCCGGGCAATGATCAGTGGTGCCAGAAGCCTGCGTGTACAGCAACGCTGGTACTGAGCAGCAGGGCATACCGACAGCACTTACATTTCCAGAAGATAGTGCATTCTGCAGGGTTTGGACGGCCTCTCCCTGCTCAACCACATCGTCTATACGCCGTGGCCGGCTGCAAACAGTGCAAGGTAAGAACAACACTCAGCTGACATACGGCCGATCAGCGCACTCTTGTTATATGTAGCATGAGCTTCGTGACCCTCAGGACTCCCTGGAGAATCCAACACTGCTCCTAAGCACCATATCGAGCTCCCACGGTGTCTGGCGTGAAAACGAGCGAGGGCCTTGTGAAGGGTAACCTGGTGTCTACAAAGGTTGTACTCACTATTTCTCAACCTGCAAGGAGCATGGCCGAGCGTTTAGAGGACTGTAACCACAGGAGTGTGCCGCAGGCGAACAGCCTATTGACTGGCACACAGGCGCCTGTGTTTCATGCTAGACGGCAAAAACTTACCCAGGGCTGTGTCGATGCCATCGTAAGTATCAGTAACCTGCAGCCTTAAAAGGTGAATAGCTCAAGCTGGCGGTACGACACGGTGGAGAGGTTTGGGAGCTTTGATCATACAATGAGATGCCGTCTTTCCAGCGTGCTCAAGTAGTTCTTTTTATCACGGTTGGCAGTAAATCATAGATGTGAACCTATCGGCAACAACAATGCAAAGCTTTCCATTCAACCAGGGAAGGCGGCAGCGCGCTGCTTGGGCGTGTCAAACTCTTTCGGCAAACCAAGAACATGGGTATTATCGAGATCACGTGTATTCCCTCAGGTGTTGACGATAGAAAGAAACACCATGGCTTCCGATGCTGCTGTCCAGGGCGTTTCGGGTGCCATAGGAGGTGAGTGGTGCTTAGACCTTACCCGGGTGCAGCCAGCCGTTATTACTTTCACGTGGCCAGCTTATATCCAGGCTTTTAGGCAGGAAACAGGGGATCCTGGGCTTGGTGGCTTGATTACCAACGCTGACATGGAGGGCTGTCTTTGCACGGTTTTGTCGTCGGTGCGTATCAAGGGGCAACAAACTTTATAGACCTGCGAATACATCCGTGCGTTACATCTAAGGGGTGGCTTCGACTATTTGATCAAGGCTTCTGGCCCCTGGAATATATACTGGTTCCTGGAATATATACTGGTTCATCCTGTTGCTTAGCACCAGTAACTAAAGACTAATGGCTTACTGCACCCACACCTTTTCAATAACCCAACACAGGGATTGTGGCCACCATCGCCACATACCCGCTCATGACAGTAAGTGCTGCAAGCACAGGTGGTGCCTCCATCTGGAGCCGCTGCATTGCTGCACCTGCCAGAGAACCCAGCCACTCGGCCTAGGTCTTTAGCCTCCATTCCTCAGTTGAGGCTCACTTGTTGCAGGTGACCACCCGCCAGGCCACCAGGGTGAAGGAGGAGCCAGTGGTTGGGGAGGCGGGGGCAGTGCTAAAGCGCCCTGTACGGCAGAGCACCGTTGCAGAAATGGTTGAGGCAAGTTCGCTCTGTGCACCGCCTTGCCTACTGTGCGGCCGGGTGGTAGGATTTCCCTCGCGCTATAGGCAAGGCAATATTTGTCTGGGGACCAGACCAACCTATGATTGATGCTGTCTGGCGCTTGTTGGGGAGGGTTGTCTACCAACTTTATTGCTGGCAAGGGCAGTTGCATGGCAAGCAGTAACATTGTCAAATCCCGTCCTTCAATCATGCAGATCGTCCGCTCTTCTGGCATTGGTGGTTTGTTTGGTGGCCTGGGCACCGCCCTCTTCGGCACCACCATCTCGCAAGGCATCTACTTCTACCTGTACTCCCTGCTGCGCGCGCTGGCGGTGGAGCGGCGCCAAGCGGCCGAAGCACGCGCAGCAGGCGCAGTCACAGTCGCCCTGGCAGCCGCCGCACATGGGCAGGGCGACATCACAGTGGCTGAGTCGCTGCTTGTAGCTGCCCTGGCAGGGGCAGGCAACGTGCTGCTAACAAACCCAGTTTGGATGATTGCCACCCGCATGCAAGTCCAGCGCAAACAAAAGCCACAGCCAGTGAGGCAGGAGCGGAGGGCAGGAGCGGCTGCAGCGGCGGAGGAGGGGGGTGGCGGGGTGAGGCAGGAGGTGGATGTGGTGGTGGATGAGGGTGGCGACGTGCCAGCGCCCAGCTTCCTTGCAGGTAGGGGGCCTGGTCCCTTCTTCACAACATTGAGGGCATGGAGGCTGCTGCCAGTGTGATTTTGTGCTGCCAAGTCCACTTTCCTTGGCGTGCCGGCTGGCTTAGTGATGGACTATTAGGCATGCCCTACTGGCCTGCATAGGCTCGCAAGTAGCTTTGGTGCTGACATTACTGTTGATGCATCCCACTTTTTGGTATATACCTGAGTGTCCCATTGCATGCAGTGTGCCGGTCCGTCTACCAAGAGTATGGGATCAAAGGCTTCTGGAATGGGGTGGGCGCGTCCCTGGTCATGGTCATCAACCCCACATTACAGTACGCGCTGTACGAGTGGCTGATCAAAGTGCGAGCGGCAGCGCGGCGCAGGGAGCAGCGGCAGTTGCAAGGCAAGGCTGCAGCAGGTGGGCAACGTAGGGTCAGTTAGGCATGCAGCATGCACTGCACAGGCAGGACACTATACTGTAGCAGGGAGTGGCAGGGACAGTGAGAGGCATGTCGCGTTGTGCCCTTAGGCGGCTCCTGTGCATCTTGCAGGGAGCTGAGAACAGTGGTATCTTACTACTTTTACCTCTCCGCTACCTCCTTGTTGCCAATGCAATTCCGCTCTCCTGCCACCAGATGTGATTGGCACAGAGAGTCGCTACATTGTCCAGCAGCGGGGCACGGCTTCCTGGCAGCAGCCCTAACTTGACAGTGTGTGGCTTGGCCTGGCCTGGGTGTCCCTTGCAGTTGCCCCCACGCGGGCCAGCGCCTTGGAGGTGTTCCTGCTGAGTGCGCTGGCCAAGGCTGGCGCCACCATCGTTACCTACCCCATGCTCACCATCAAGACGCGGCTGTACACTGCGAAGAAGGGTGACAAGGAGATGCAGTATGCGGGCATTGCGGATGCGGCGACCCAGATCCTCAGGAGGGAAGGTGGGGCACCTGTGCTGGCACTTGCTGCAGGGTGGGTATGCGGGCGCTCCGTAAAGGCTTCTTGTGGCTCCATCCGTGCAGCACTTGAGCAGCATATCTGCGGCTGTGGCAACATGACTGCGAGTACATTGTGATTTTGGGTTGTATAATAGTTGTCTAGACGACATTGACAGGGTTGCTACCAAGCGCCACTGCCCCATGAGCTGCTGCCGGTCCTATTTTCTTGCCCTCAAGCTGTACATTGCCGCGGCTAAGTCGTGCCCGCCTGCTTGTGTGACTCTCTGCAGGGCTTGCGGGCTATTACAAAGGCCTAAACAGTAAAATTGTGCAGTCAGTGCTAGCAGCAGCCATCCTCTTTGTTTGCAAAGAGAAAATCACAGACTTCGCCCGCACGTTGCTCCACGTGGCAGCTCGCAACAAAGCGCAGCGTGCCATTGCCTGAAGGGGAACCGTTGGAATGGTGGCAAGAGGCCTCCTCAGAGGTCATGCTGAACAAGTTGCGCGACACCTGTCTCTTGGGACTGCCAGCTGGTTGGCCAAGAACACCTCACCCCAGCCGTGCCGTGCAAACACTTGCCTTCTAGCTAATGAACAGTTTGTACGTGTCAATTGATGACTGTGGTTCATTGCCAGGGTCCATGTGTGTTTGATTAGGTTTGTTGAAATCAGCCATGTCCAGCTGTGTCTTACAGCTATATGTTCGCTCTGGGGCACATGCCGACCATCCAGACTTTTTTGGCACATGCCGACCATCCAGACTTAGCTCTGGGACGGAGGATAGGCTGTAGGTCCTGTTAGATTTAACTTCCACAACAATTCCCCAAAACTCCCCAGTTGCTGCCAGTCCACTGCCACAAAGCTCATGGCGACCAGTAGTTACATAAGGAGCTACAGTGGGCAGAAGCATCAAGCGCTCATTGCAATGTACCGCATCCACGGCAAGCGTGATTATCAGGGCCATAGAGTTCAGCCAAGAGTCGCACCCAAACAGCTTTCCACACTTGCCGCTGGTAGGCCTAGCTGTACGCTGGGTGTACAGCCTCTGCCACGGAGTTCAAGAGCAAGGCGATCGTACACACTTACAGTAGTTCACAAAAGGAAGCAACACCAACGAGATGAGTATCAACCAGAGCAGCAGGACAGAGATAAAAAGTAGCCAAGGCAGCTATATATAAAACCGAGCACAGGAAGCAATATAACTGCCCAAGCACCCGTGCAGGGGCGCAGCATAAAACCGTGTGCGGAACGCCAAAACAGCGCAGCAGCAACGAAAGAACCACCGAGCCATGCCCACTATCAGGCAACTCCCAAGATCATTCTCATGCAAGGCCCATAGCAGCTTACAAAGAGGTGCTCATTGTAACAGAAGGCGAGAAAGCCTCACAAAATTTGAGGGCCACAGCCGCACTTGCACCTTTTTGATTGAGCAGACCAGTACTGATCCTTACTGGTCATGCCATCATCGTTCATTCTCACTTGAGCTTGGCGTAGCGCAGCAGCGCCTTGGCATTCAAGGCGCGCTTGGCAGCCCTGCTGGCATTGCTGGGGGCTGTACGGGCCTTCTGCGGCAACTCTGCATACTGCTTTAACGCCCCAAGGTTCTCCTTATTACTGCTAGCCCTGGCTTTGGCTGCAGCGTCCTCCTGTCGGCCCTGCCCTAGCTTGGCAAGGCGATACAGCGGGTTCCTGGCCGTGGCAGGGCTCACAGCAGAGGAGGCACTGGCCTGCGCTGCCAGACGACGCGCCGTCTCAAGCACAGCGTTAGGCTGGGCTGGGGCGGTCTCACTGGCTGGCTTCCGTGGCGGCTGGCCCCTGGTCAGTGGTGCGGCAGCGAACGAGGGCGCGCCAGGTAGGGCATCTGAGGCAAGGGTTGGCGCAGCAGGGCGTAGCCGATCTAGTAGGCGGCCAATTAGCCCTGACGTATTCTGCCGGCCAGTAGACGGGCGACCAACTACGGCAGAGGCTGCAAAGGAGGGCCCCGCGGCAGAAGCATCCTGCGGAGTGCCTGGACCCTTCCCAAGCTGGCTTGCGGGCGGCTGCGGAGCGGCTGTGGCCTTGTGCGCAGCAGCTTTGTGAGCACCTGCGGCGGGAGACAGCACCAAGTTGGCCAGCGTTCATAGTAACCACGTTGCACAGTGCTTTCCGGCAGCAGGGCTAGCACGACCGTAAGAGACAAGTTGCACTGGTTTCTCCTGCTAACCAAGGCTGGGAGGCACGAGCAATGCCTCCGTCAGACCTCCTAGTGCCACGCGCATCCTATCGTCCCAAACTGCTGGCTAAGCCTCAAATGCCTGGTTCCTGGCACACATGTTTGCAAACATGTGCTAAGCAGTGTGAGTGGCCGCATACTATAGCAAAGCCTGCTATGCATACGCCATACCTGTGTGGAGCTTCCTAAGTGCTAAACCTTTCGCTGCCTTCTGTGACTTTACAACCTGGCCCCAGTGCCGGAAGCCCAGGACGATAAGCTGCCTGCGAGGCCTGCAAAATTACCAATAGTGCCGTGTGTTTCTTATCTACCTCGTTGCTGACATGTCTACACCGGAAATCGCGTCCCAAGCCCCCAGGGCCAGAAAGCAACCACTTCCCCCACCGTGTAACCTTCCGAATTCGGGCGTGACACCAACTCACATCAACCGGGATGGGACGCGAGCTTCGTCGCCGAGATGAGATCACTTGTGAGGCAGGCCCCGTGACAGCAGACCCCAGGCTAGAAGGGAGCTGTGGGAAGCGAGGAGTCGCTGTCAAGTGCCAGGTGGTGTGAGAGGGTTTATTTATGGGCGAAAGAAGTACAGGCGTCCTGCAGGATCCAGGTTGGCACTGTCACTGAGTTGCCAACCTGTGTCCAGGCACTGTCAACCTTTGACAAGAAGCTGCCAGGCGCTTGTGAGCAGGGGGCACCCTGCCATCACTGTCATTGGCGGCTGCGGAGATATTGAGACGATGGCGACCAATGCGTGGGGAGTGCAGCCAACAGCCCCAGCATCAGCCTGGGCTGACGCTGTGGACGAGGAAGAGGAGAAGCATGGTACGCGTATGGGCATGCGGAACCTGGGTAGACCCCCTGGGCTGGCTGCTTGGGTAACTCCCACGGCTTGGGAAACCCTAGTCCGAGCGGCAACGGGTGCTTGGGAACCTGGATTGTGATAGGGAAGACCCTGTGGCTATGTGTGGGGCTTTGTAAGTCCCTTGGGGCAGCCTTCTGGCTCTTAACAGCCCACCTGGTAGCGGTGGAGTGAGCAAAAGGGATGCTGTGGCTTTCCCTGGTTGTAGCTGTGAACGGGCGTCAGGGATGAAGCATTTTTTGCGGGCAACAGTTGTTGTTGTCCAACAGCTTCCTCCTCTCCCTGCAGGAGCCGTGCTGGCGCCCCTAGTCAAAGCTGACGATGACTTTCCCTCTCTGGCTGTGACCAAGAATGTCAAGGAGACCAAGAAGGACAAAAAGAAGAAGCAGACAGTCAGCCTTGCAGAGTTTATGAGAGGGGGTTCCAGCAAGCCCAGCGACGATGCCATTCTCTTCAGCCTGCCCACCGCGCCACGCGGCCGCGGCCCGGGAGAGGCGATGCCAGAGCGTGGCCTTGGCGGGGGTTTCCGCGAGTATGGCGGCCAGCGTGAGTCATCTGCTGCTGGCTGGCAAGGGTGTGCTGCTGATGGGCCAGGGCTACTGGCGGGGGGGCGTGGGGTGGGGAGAGTTGTCTGGCATTGTGCAGCTGCCTGGGGACGGAAAATGTAGGGACAGGGTAAATGGACGGTGGCTGGATGTGACAGCAGGGCTTTGCTGGAGTCCTTTGGTTGGTATGTGCAGTACGGTGAGCACAAACACCCATGCAGCAGGTTGTGTGTAGACTGTTTGCATCGCTGGTTGCTTGTTATAGCCAATATAACAAGCCAACAAACCCCTCATTCTTCTCGATTCGCAGTGCGCATGTCTGCCCAGTAGTGAGTTGCCCTGAAGTGCTATACTAGTCGGCGTCTTCCGCACAACTTTGCAGGCGGCGGTTTTGGGCGGGGACGCGACGATGATGATGGACCACCTCGCCGCATGCGTGAGGAGGACATGGGCCCCTCTCGAGCTGAGGCGTCAGACAACTGGGGCCGCGACAGGAAGTTTGAACCCGGTACTGGTGGCGACCGTGGCAGGGGTGAGCGGCGTTGCTCGGGGCCTCGCACTGCCAAGGGGACATGTTGTGCTGCTGGAGCAAGTGGGGGACAGCTCGCTGCCAGCTTCTGGTGTGGCCGCTGTTTGAAGCATCAACGTTTCCTTGTTGCCACGGTGGAGGGCCGGCGCGGCTGTCGACCGTCAGGCACATGATATGGCAGTAGTCTGGGGTACAAAGCAGCTGACGCTATTTGTTGTGGCCATTGCAGGCTTTGGCGGCAGCTTCCGTGACCGTGACGGGAGCAGGGACGAGGGCTTTGGCCGCCGCGAGCGCGGCGGCCCCGATGACGGCCCCTCCCGTGCAGACACCACAGACAACTGGGGCGCCAACCGCCAGTTTGTGCCCAGCGGCGGACGCAGCGGCGGAGCTGAGGACAGGCCGCGCGGCGGCAGCGGTGGCTTCAGCGATAGGTGCGCCGGGAATTCGAGAGTGCATATCCGAGATTGTCGTCCTAGCGAGAAGTATTGGGCGTGGCTGCCACTGAAGGGAGAGTAAGAGGTGTAGGTAAGCCCTTGGTGTCCAGCCCAGCGCTCTTGCAAGCTCTACTGTGCTGGTCCCATGCCAAAGCCATGCCAAGTGTGCAAGTGCAATTGCCTCAGCTGGGTTGCTGTTGGCTGCTTTGGCAGGTATGAGGACCGGCCTCGCAGCGGGTTTGGCGACCGTGACCGCGAGCGCGGCGGGTTTGGCGACCGCGAGCGGCCCAGCTTCCGGGAGCCGTCCAAGGCGGACACGGAGGACCGCTGGGAGCGCAGGTGGGCTTGGTGGAGCCTAAGCCAAATGTCCTGGTTTCTGTTGTTTGCAGGCCTACGGTCAGTTATGTGCAGGGACGACCAGGTTGTGGCAGGGCGGTGAACATTAGCAAGGGTTTCAAGAGCATCCAGGGTGACTTTGTAGGGCATTGCTGGAGCGGAGCGAAATTGTATGGTCTGACGTGCTTCTCTCCCGAGGCCCCTGGAGCTCCCACTGCCCAGCTCAAGTCGAGTCGAGAACGTGCCGTTTCCTGAAACATAGGGCAGGCCACACATAATGCGATGCAGGGGAGAATTCCAGCCTACAGCGTTTGAGGACCGGCCGGCGCGCAGCGCCGAGCGCTTTGAAGAGCGCCCGCGTGGCAGGGGCTTTGGCGACAGCTGGGGCGCGTCCAGGGATAGCTTCCGTGATGGTCCGCGCAGGTGGGTGGACGGGTGGGCTGGCTGACTGGCTGGTGTGGCGAACTTCCTCTCCTTGCGGTCAGGCCTGTTTGGTGTTCCAGCTTGCGCCGCGATGCTTGCCGGTGACCTGGGGGAAGATGTGATGTGGCGCGGCCGATGCCTCCCCTCCCAGCCACTGTACCCATGCCTTCGGACTACAGCTGGAGCTTGGCAGGTTATGGAGCCGGTGATGATCCACACAATTAGCTTTCACAGTTTCTGAGCATCAGCTCTGACGACAACACCTATCCTCTGAGGCTCTCGGAATAATACTTACCTGGCCTACCCATGGGAGTCGTACCCTGCTTGCAGCTGATTGCGTGTAGTTCCTCAAAGCGCAGGCAAGGTACAAAGGGGGAAAGAGTTTGCAGGAAGAAAAGGAACAGCCGGAGGTAGCAAGGTGTTGGCATCTGTCTTAGCTCCTCTCAGCAGTTAGACGTGGCTGCCGTGCGTCACCGCGCAGGGATGCATCGCGAGACGACCGTGACGGCAGCCAGGACCGGTGGGCCCGGCGCGGCGGCGAGGATGCCGGGCCACCGCCGGCCGCAGCAGCGCCGGGCGAGCGGCCGAGGCTGTCCCTGGCGCCGCGCTCCGCTCCCGTTGAGAGGGTGGGTGGGTGCGCTACGAGTGCTGCTGGCTGGGAGGCATGCTATATAGAGCTTGTGCTTTTCCCGTAAAGGGTGCTTTAAGGGGTTCTTCCAGGTCCAGCTGCTGCTTTGGCCAGCCGTGCACCGTAGGTTGCAGCGACTTGGCGGTGCTGATGTGAGCAGATACCTGCTGCCCAACCAGCCTGCCTTCAGCGTGTCCTCCCTTGGTCCAGCATGGACAGGTTTGAACCGAGGGTCTTAGGAGAGGAAGCAAGAAGTGTGGTTGCAAGCTCCTGCTCCGGTGCAGGCGGAAGGCGGCGAGTCTGCTCCCGCGGCGCCTAAGTCCAACCCGTTTGGTGCGGCGCGGCCCCGCGAGGAGGTGCTGCGTGAGCAGGGCCGCGACTACCGCAAGGAGGAGCTGCAGCTGGAGCACAAGGCAGCGGAGGTGCTCAGGTGAGCCCGAGCCTGTGTGCTGCGGTACAGGCAGGACTGAGGGCAGGCAATCGGAGCAGGCTGCTGGCTCACTCCTGTCACTCCCCTTGCGCTGCCTCGTCAGTTGCCAAAACGCCTTGGTGCATTGTCTTGTGTGTGGCAGGCGGTGGACAGCATGCGTTGTGCCGTTGTGTGTGGTGCCATCCTGCAGCAGGAAGTTTGTCATGATTTACCCTAGGTGGCGCAGTTGTGGGCCTGACTTGCCTGCCTGCCTGCTGTTGGGCCACCTGCAGGGAGGAGAGCGAGGAGGAGCGCGAGCTGCAGAAGCAGATTGAGGACCTGCGCACCAAGGTGGAGGCGGGGGAGGCGGACGCGCCGCTGGACCCCAGCGAAGGAGCGGAGGGCAAGACGGTGAGTCAAACTCACTTTCTCCTTGGATTCAGCTGGGGTTATTTACACTACTTATTGACTTCTAATCTCCTATGATTTGTGACCCTGGAGGAATTCACTGTTGCAGCCGAGCGGGCCGTCTCCAGGTCAGTGCCCACGGTATGCGTCTGACCGTGGTCTGGGGCAGGCGGGGGTAGTATTCGCTGCTGCTGCTGCTGCTGCTGCTGCTGGGCTTCGACTCGCTGCTTCGCCCTGCCAAGCTTGCCTGCGATGACCCTGCCACAGCACGGCTGTACCAACCCTGGCCGTGCTGGCTAGCGTTCGTGACTCTCTGGCGTTCGTGACTCTCTGCCTAGTGTGTCGGTGTGCCACTGCCTGCCTGCCTGCAGGTGAGCCAGGCGCTGGAGGAGTGTGAGGTGCAGCTCTCCAAGCTGCAGCTGGAGCTGGACGATAAGGTCCGCTACGCCAGGCGGCAGGCTGGCGAAGGGTGAGTCATGATGTGTCAACCACCTGCGCTCCTTTGGCCCTGGAACTCCCCTCCTCCCCGAAGGAGGCAGCACGCCCCTCATGGGCTTGAGCCCCATACACTGCTGCAGGCCTCGTCAGGACTGGGCACTTGCTGAGGTCGTTGTAGGTGCTGGGATGCTCCGCAACAGAGCAGCCAAGGCGACTAGACACCCCCCGCATAGACAAAGACCAACCACGCCACTGAGCTTTATGTAGGTCCCGCCGTGAGCGTGAGGAGGGGGGCCGCGGCTTCAGCCAAGAGCGAGGGGAGCCGCGCGGCCGGCCGGAGGGGCGCAGGTGGGAAGGCGGCGAGCATGCTCACAGCCAGGCTGGATATATGGAGGTGCAGAGTGTGTTCGTGTAGTAAATACCGGCCGCGGGGCACGAGAGACCTTGCCCTTCTGACCATGTGCCGGGCTGGTGAGTACCAACTCCGCGGTTGTGCTGTTGTGTGGAAACTGTAACAGGGCAGCCAGCAAACTCTTAACCAGCTTACCGCTTACGCGGCCGCTACACGGCACTCGATACCTTGGCTGCTCCTGTGACGATGTTAGGTACGAGGAGCCGCGCGAGGGTGGGCGCGGCTTTGAGGGCGACCGCGAGCGGCGGGAGGAGCGGCGCGAGTACCGCTCTCACAGGGGGGACCCGCGCAGCGCGGACGGCAGGGGGGACCGCGAGGCACCAGCACGCAGCAGGTGGTAGGCGGCGCCCTGGCATGGGTGGGATATGTGGGACCTGCCGCCTCCCGTGCAAAAGGCAGCAGGCGTAAGGCTGCGCTCCCTGGCCCTAGGAGTACAGGCGGTGGTAAGCTGGGCGAACGCTTACAGCGGCAGCTAGTGATTAGGATGGTAGACGTGATCTGTCTCTGTGGCAGTGAAAGTGAGGCTCACATCCGCATGGGCAGTGCCAGGGACGTAAGTACGACAGGTGGCGAGCTGCAAGTGTGTGGCAGCCAGGGCTGGTTACAAGCGAGCCATGAGTGAACATAGCGGCTGGTGGGGATGCGGGGTGGCATGTGCAACACGCTCTGATGAGAGCAAGTATTGACTGTGCCTGATGTGCGCTGTGCTTGTGCTGCGCGTGTGACGCATGAGGGCTTTTCTATGGTCACTCTGGAAAGTTTTGGCAGGCACTGCGATGCTTATTAGATGTATTAGGTTATGTGGAACTGATCGCTGCTGTTGCTCTTTACTGCATTGCTCTGGGTATCCTGCATTGACTGGCCTGCTGGCCAAATGAGGTAAATGAATGTAACCTGACATTCGCAGCTAGCCAGATGAAGTGCGCCTGAAAGCAGATCCACAAACAATGCCAAGCCACAGCTTCCACTCCCATTCAGCCACAGCTGGATCCAGCTGGCCCGCACAGCTAAGAAACCTTAACTACTCAGAGCTAAATCCTTACAAGAATATCAATATCATCTGCATTGCAACTCCCATACTGTCTTATGCTTGCTATCCTCCCTCACGGACTCTTTAGCCCCTAACA
>BBXU01000039.1:0-52429 GCA_001598975.1 Parachlorella kessleri
CCCCCCCCCGGAACGGCAAGCCAGCCTGCCCTCTGTGTGTGGTGCTGCCCGCAGGTCACAGATCCCCAACCCTTGGAAGTGGTATGCCGTGATCAGCTACCTGCGCTACTCTTGGTGAGCCAGCGGGCCTGTGTGCCCGGCGCTGAGCATGCATGTACGTGCCATCTCAAGCTGCCATCTCAACCTTGGGGAGCAAGGCTAAGCCACACGGTGTAACCCCTTGGTTGGGTGGTTGCTCCTCATGATGTTGGTGCGCTCAGATATCGCATGGGCCAGCCTCTGTGAGGGTTAAGTACCGAGTGGCCTAGCCCCTGTGAGGCACATTCAACCCATGCCTGCAGGGGCTCTTTGATGGTCAATCAGGTGCGAGCAGTGGGTCGCCTCCGACTCAAATGTGTAAGGCGCAGCTGCAACCCTTGTGCTGTGGTGCACGTTCACCCATTGCTCTTTTGTTGCCCCACAGCCTGGCCACTCCCATGACAGCCTCGCCATGAAGAAAGTTAGCACCAGGGGAGTGACAACCCAAGGAGCAGACCAGACCACTCCTTTTGTCCCTCCTGCCGCAGTTTGAGGGGCCCAACAACATAGTGGCCTTTGGGAATGTGCGTGTGCTGGAGTACTACTCCCTGGAGGGCGTCAACAAGTGGGCGTGGATAGGGTATGAGGCCATCTTCCTGGTCGTCTTCCTGCTGCTCACATGGCTGGCACTCATCACAGTCAGGCACCAGAAACGGTAGTAGGGTCGGCTTCATGGCTGCCGTGCTTTCAGGCATTGCTGGCCTTGTCAGACAAGCCCAGCAAAGACCTCTTCATGGTCCCTTGGACAAGTAGGGCTTGCAAGGTACACAGACAAGTGTGAGCTGTCCCTGCTGGACGCCAGGTGGGCTTTGGGGAATCCCACTGTACCATGGCCTTGGCAGACCAGGAAGTGTGCTTGGGATCCGCCTGACCTGCAGCTGCACATGTATCCCCTCCTGTCCCCTTCTGGCTGCTATGTGTCCGGGCCAAAGGCAACACACATCTGCCTTAGCCGTTCAACTAGCTGGTCTCTGCGTTACACAACCAGGGTCGTGGCACTGGCGTAGCGCTCTACACACCATGGTAACAAGGGTGTCACCCACTAGCCCCCTGGCCACGCTACAAAAGAACCAGGGCTACTCCAAATTTAAAACAGTTATGTTTAACTCCCCCTCAAAAAGGCTGACAAGATCCCAGTGCTGAAATACAAAAGCAGTCAGGCAGTGTACAAAAGCCGACATGGCAGCAGCGCTACAAAAAGGAAGAGTAAACAGCCTTGCTATCGCAGCAACACACGCCACCGCAAACTTCATCTACATGAGGTGCCTGGCATACACCCATCCTCAGCAGGCTGCAGATGGCAGCAAACAAAATGCCCTCCAGCAATCAGAGCAGCCACTCTCATATCAAGTCCCAGCGCACTCTCCGAAAGAGCAACAGCAGTGTTCAAAGTACGCCACCCAACACAACCGTCACAGGCTTTGGGTTTGGAAGTGTTGCAGACACAACAGCACGCATGATAAGCTGAACACGGCACAAGGGATGCCTACAATGTTTCACTCGTGTAGCGGTGGAAGATGATATATGGTAACCCAACATGTGCACGCAGGTGCGCAGCAATAGCTCGTCAGCATTTGCAGTCCCCAAGCTCAAGTCCCCATCACTACTCCTCATCCCCCCGGGAGGCAGTCATCCCCTAGGCCCTGCATCACAACCAACCCCAAACCCACCCGGACCACGTTCTCCTACCAACACACTGCACGAGCCAGGGTAACACCACACCAGAGTGGAACAGCCCCACCCAGCTGCATAGGCAGGGAAGAAACCCAATCCTATGCCTTTCCTCATGTTTGTCTCCTATCTTTGTTCTCCCCTGCCCTACCCACCTACCCTCAGCTGAGCAGGGCAGGGCTTGCCTCTATCAGCTGTAGCACCACACCACCAGCGCCGCCTCCACCACCGCTGCTGGCAGCCACAGTGTAGGCCCAGGACCAGGAGGGGTGGGGACCCAGGGCAGCCAGCTGCACCACAGGCTCGCCTGCAGCGCCCGCTGTCACGGTCATGCGGTGGCCATCTGGCACCTGCACCATTAAACACATGGGAACCTTGGAACACACAGCGGGTGGGGTGGAAGGGATAACACGCGCATGTGTAGGTGCGGAGGTTGCCGGCAGCAGCTGTGCACAGGCTACTTGCGAGCTACATGCCTCAACATTAGCCACCGAGGCCGCCCTGCGAGATAAAAGCCCTCCGGGATGTGAAGCTACTACACGTCTTTGAGCTGCTTTGCCTGCTCCGCTCACCTCAAAGGCCAGGTCCCCTGCCAGGGTCACGTCGTGCGCTTCAAACTCCGACCTGCCATGCAGCACAATGCGGGCGCTCTCATGCCTCGCCACCTGCACAAGGGCACCACCAGCAGCAATCAGGACAGTGGCCCAACCTGAGCAGGCCCAACCTGAGCAGGCGCAACCTGCTCCACGCCGTCCCCCTCACCACCACACCTACCTACCTACCTACAGCATGCGACAGGCCAAAATTACCCATGCCAAGGGCCAGGCAAGGCGTCCGTATTCACCCCCCACCAGCCAAGCACCCAGGGCCCATTCCAAACCACGTGCGCCAGGCGCCAACAGAGACTTCACGCCGCCGCCGGCAGGCCGGACCGGGCACCGCACCCACCTTGTGCCGCCAGTAGATATTGTCCGGGTGCTCCCAGTCCACCCCTCGGTTCTGCACCCGCACGTTCCGCAGCCGCACCCGCCCGCACCGATCACTATACACTAGCCGCGGCTCCGCAGGGGGTACTCCACCTGCCGCCACCTCAGCTGCACCTGCCGCCGTACCGCTCGTCTGCTCGCTGCTGCTCATGGTGGTGCCTACTGGCTGGGCCAAGGACACTGAGCCGTAGGCACCTTTAACTGTTGGGCGGTGCTCCACGCCGTTGTGCACCTTGCGCCCCGCCTTGCTGGCGGGCGAGTGCGCGACAACATGTTGTTGCATGGCTTGCTGGGGGCCGGCGCTGGGAGCTCCAGCGGGCACCTCAAGCTGGCCCATCACGCACTCGGCATGCACCAGCAGGCTCCCCTGCACGTAGGCGGCAGAGCGCGTCAGCTTAGCAGCGCAAGCAGATGTGCACTAGGACTTACCAGCCAACGCGTGCACCACCCGTGGGTTGAAAACACCGTGGCTCTGGCATGGCAAGTGACTGCCCCCAACCCACCCAACCCACAGTATTCAGCCAGCCAACCAGCTAGCCTGTACATCATCATGACCAACAGGTCAGCAACTCCTTCAAATCCCTGCCCACATCCTAGGGGATCTCCCTGCCATGCCACTCACAGCTGCAGTGCAGCCCCTCACCACTGCTGGCACGCGGACCAACACTCATCAACGTTCGGCTACCAACCCTACCAACACCAGCACCCCTCCTTCACCAACACACCCACACCCACACAACCACATGCGCGCTGTCCCACCTGTAGATGCAGCCCCTCCACGTCCGCCTCCGCCACCTCCAGCACCAGCTCAGAGCGCGGCGCCAGGCGGCCCCCGCGCAGCTTCTGGGCCACCACGTCCCACAGCGGGCCCAGCGCGGGGTGGAAGAGGAACATGAAGCCGGGGCCGCGGGAGAGGTAGTCGGGCACGGCGCCAACCTGCCCACCAGGGACGGCAAGTGGGCATCCACCGTCAGGAGGGGGTTTCTTGGCAGTTGGGGGTGGGAAGAAGGGTGGCCAGATGACCTGCGCTGCCCCTCTTGATTGGCCAAGGTGGCTTAGGTTTACCACAATCATCGGCGGCGGACAAAAGTCCAACCTCAGCTAGTACCAATGGCCTTCCACCTGGCCTGCTGTCCTGCCGCTCCCCCACGGGCGAGCCGCTCCTGCAAACGTAGGCCTACTAGCCAGCTGCGCAGTTCGAGGTAAGCAACCAGCAGCGGGAGGCCCCACCTCTGGCACGTCAAAGCCGCAGCGGAGCAGCAGGTCTCGCGCATTTTGCTGTAGGGTGTAGAAGGAGCCGTCGGGGGTCTGGTGGATCTGGTCCGACCCCGGCTTCAGCTTGCGCTTGGCCGACGAGGTCACCTGCACCACCAAAGGTTGCAAGCCACCCCTAGATAGGTAATCCTTACCCACACAGGGCGCACCCAATAGTTAAACGCTCTTCAGTAGGTCGGGAAGCAGGCCACAAAGCAAGACTGGGGATGCTGAGTCACATGCTGACAGGCCAAACATGAACGCCCCCACCCCCCAAGGTCACTGCACTGGACTCCCTCCTTTCAGGTGCGCTCTCCACAGCAAGGTGCACCCAGCATTGTTTCCATGCCTCGCTCAGGCTCCAACCCCCTCACCACCCAATAAGCACCCGCCCCCCGCCCCCCCCACCCCCCAACCACCACGCGGCCCCCACCTTGCGGCGCTGGTTGTAGAGCACAAAGGTGTCCAGCTGGCGCTCGCACCCCTCCAGCGCCCGGCTGCTGCGCGTGACCAGCAGGTCGGCCAGGTTCTGCATCGTGCACTCCAGGCGGCCCGCAGCCACGGACCGCTCGCGGCCCAGCCAGGCGTCGAAGAAGGACACCTGCAGCAGCAGCAGACACACAGCGGCGGATGTAAGATGTCCGATGCGAACACTGGTGGCTATGTGGGCAGTTGCACATGGCTGGATCACGCGAGGACACTAGCCCACAAGAAGGATTTCTTCCGACGGGCAGGCTGGGCCAGTCTCACATCTGCAGCCCGGGGTGCCGTGTTAGGTGGGTGGAGCTGCTTGCCAGCAAAGGCCCATCCACCCAGGCACCAACCACCGCCTGCTGGCGCGCACCTACCTTCTTCTTGAGGTTGAGGATCATGCCGGGCAGGATGGCGTCGGTGGTGCCCCGGGCCACGCTGTCGCGCACCAGGCCCTCGGCAGCCTGCAGGCAGGCGGGTAGGCAGCAACCAAATGCTGATGCACGCCACCATTGCTGTGCTCTGTTCAACAGCACTTTTGTTCCACACATACTTCTGCAGACCAAGCTTAAGGTGGACAACAGAGGCCGGATGCCGGGCCACAGCAAGCTGACATGCCTACCAAGATCCCTTTCAGAAAAGGCGAGCCCCCCCCGGCCCAACAAGCATCCCAGCTTTCCCCCACAGCAGGTACCCGCTAGCCCACCATGGCAAGCACCCAGCAGCCCGACAGGGTGCCCAGCCACCCACCTGGAGGCCGACATAAAGAACGTTGGTGTTGGCGGGGAACTTGGAGACGTTGCTGCCGTCGGCGGCCTGCTCGTCCGCAAAGCCCAGGCGCTCAAACTCGGTGTACTCCACATTCGTCACGCAGTACTCATACCGACCTGGCTCGCCTGCAGGTGAAGCCCGCCAGGTGTGATGATGTCATATTGAATTGAGCTTATCACCCTGGGGCACTGCTAATGAGCAGCATGGACACGTCAGACAGGCCCTCAAGAAACCCAAGTAGTAGGAGACGAGCCCAGTAACCAGTTGCTTCGCATATTCCCAGGCCATGGGCAATCAGGCAAGACCTCGCCCGTGCTCATGCCCACACACATGTGGCACCATCGCGACTCGCCCTTGCTTTTACTGCCCAAAGACGAGTGTCTCAGCCCCCCCCTCTCCACACACAGACATGCAGAGACTCCTCTCGGACTCCTCTGACTTGCCGCCCATAAACAGCAGCTCTCACCCGTGCGCCTGCCGGGCACATGCTGCTGCACTAGCACATTGATTCCCTCGGACGCGCCCACTGCTCGCTCGCAGGACGCAAAGCCAAAGGAGTGGCGTCCGCTGTGGCCGCTGCCCGCCAGCGCCAGCAGCGTGTTGTCCACGCCCGCCATGGGGTTGCTGCGGGCAGCCAAGGAGGGAAAACTGAGGAGGGAAGGAGCACAGGGAGCCCCTCAGAGTTCCCCATGTGGGAGTCCAGAAGGGCAATCTCGTCGGCTGCTCCGGTGTTAGGTAATGCGACTGCTGGGTGAAGCATGAAGGTGCTCCTTCCTGCTGGGCGTGGTAGCCTCGCCTTGATGACTGTAAAACAACCTTCAGAGCCTACACTCCAGGCCGAGAAACACAACCCCCCCCCCCCTTTCCCACCAAGCAAGCTTTGCTTGCATGCCAAGATCATGCCGGAAGCAAGCCTCGAATTCATGCAGGGGCTCAGCCCCGCATTGAAGTTGCAATATAGAACTCATGAAGCCGTGCCTCAGCCTTGGGCCCAGCAGGCAGGACACAGCGCTGCCTCGCACCTGATCTGCCGCACGATGGCTGCCTCCCTGCCCAGGCCCCGGAGCCAGTCAAACACGCCGCTGTCCAGCATCAGCTTCCAGATCACGCCGTGCCCGCCGGGCTTCAGCAGCGGCTGCAGCGGCGCCGCCAGCAGCCACCGCCCGTCCTCACCGGCCACCATGGGAACCAGGGGCTGCTGGAAGAGCCTGCACGGGGGAAGTGACCGAGCAGTGGTGTTACCTAGCCGATGTGGGGGTGCTAGGTCCCACATAAAGCAGGGCACTAGCATCTTACAGCTCTTGCCTGGCGAGAGAATTCCGTGAGCCTCAACATACAACAGCAAGTAGTCCTTCCGTGGCTTGGGCACTATGCCTGCTGACAAGTTGCCCAGTTACCTCACCAACCAGCCTAGCCCACAAGCGCCACCATGGCTTGCCAGCAGCAGCCAGGTCTTACTCGCTCCCCTCCCTGGCACACCTGAATGACTCGCGACCCCGCCCAAACCAGCCCGCCGCCTCAAATGCCGCCTCCACCCGCCAGTGGTTGCCCTTGGCCGCCGACGTCATGATGGCCACCGGAGTGGTCTGCTGGGTGCCGTGCACACGCCAGTGCAGATACTCCCGCGCCTGCGCATTGGCCCGGCTGAGCTTAGCACGGCTTCACTCCTTAGAAACTCCGCGCAGCGCGAGCACCAGGGTCGCGGTCCCGCCAAGACTGCAAACCTTACATTCCATCAGCCCACAGAACGCCACCTCATAAGCTGGCATTGTTGGGTTACAGCCTGCCAGCCTCAATCTCTTCATCGTTGTTTATGGTGGCAGGTAGCGCGGACTGGGGCTAGGTACGGTACCATACAGACAGGGTTAAATGCAAGGCATGCTGGTGAACACAGCCTCTGTGTCCTTGTTCACACCCTCCCAGGTCGCTGCACTGCACTTTTCACACCAGCCAACCCCTCGCCCGCCTGACACATGCCTACACCATAACCCTCACGTCATCACCCGCCTGCCCGCCCGCCCCTCACCTGCAGGTCCCGCACCAGCACCTCCAGCAGCGACTTGCCGCAATACTGCAGCACCGCCGTGGGCAGGCACTCCCCGGTCACCTCGCACCGCAGCCCCAGCCGGTCGCCCGCCCCGCCCAGGGGGTAGATCTCCGCCAGGGCCGGCAGGGCCTCCAGGCCTGCCAGCGAGGCAGCCGTGGCATGCGCGCTGTGCCCTGGGTCCGCCAGGTTGATTCCCTCAGGTACCAGGAACTGGGTGCTGGGGGCATGCTTGGCACTGCCGGCAGCAGTGCTGGCGCCAATGCTGTGCTGTCCCTGCTCGGCCTGCCGAGCTGCTGTGGCCTGCTGCTGTTGACAGATGAGCTGCAGGCACTGGCGCTGGTAGCCCACCAAGCCCCCAATGGAGTCGTAAAAGTGCTCCACGCCGCATAGGGCGTCTTCTAGCTGGCGCAGCGCCGCCGCCACATCAACGCCTACGCATAAGGATGACTCCCATATAACATACGAGTGGCCGTGGCATGATGAGTGCACCAAACATCAGCTGCGAGCAGATGGCGCCGGATCCAAGCAACCTGGTCTGCTGCCGCACATGTGGGCGTTGCCATAATGAGCACGTAGAGCCGATGCATGGCAACTATGCTACGCAATAATGCTATAGCATTGCTGCTTTGGATGAAGCCAATGCCACCCAACTCGCACTGCTGACTTGGCCGTCATGCGCATGGCCTTGCTCACCTGATGGGAGTAGGGTCAGTACGTGCTCTTGTCCGATTGCGGGCAGGCACAACAGCACATAACCCTCCAGAGGAGTGAGCCCAGCAAGACGTGTACTGATCGCCTTGCCCTCTCTGCAGCACACCATAGCACCATCCATTTTTGCCCAAGGCTCTGCCAACCTAAGGTTACTGCGGGCAACCCACAGCTCCCTCTCTGCCACTCATCCAGAAGGTGCAGCTCAGCAAGGGAGCTGCGCTAGTGCCACACAACAGTTAGACTTACAGCAGAGGCGCTGCTTATAACATAAATAGGTGGCCCAGACGCGCCTAACTGGTCCATGTGCAAGGCAACGAGACCGAGAAGTTGGGCCCTGCCAGCGGGGGCTCGACAATCTCTTAGTATTCACACCTCGTGTTGAGAAAGTCCGCCACAGGAGAGTAGCACTCCAGCACTTTCACCTGCAACAGTAAGGTCCGCTGAAAGGGTGAACAGCAAAGGCTTTTGGAACAGCCGTGCAGCCAGTTAGGTCCGCTGCTGCAGCACAAAATAATACAACACCCCGCAGCAACCCACCTTGTCCTCGTATGTGTTGGCTGCCCACAGCATCTGTGACAGTTTCTGCAGCTGCCGCAGCTGCTCCTCCACTGAGGGTGGCTCGTGCAGGCGTAGGGGCCCAGGCCGGGTCAAGGGAACCTCCGCTGCGGCGGCCAGAGCATGACTGACCACCTCCTGCCGCTGTTCGCCAGCGCCACTGCCACTGCCAGGCTGGAACGTGCGGGCCTGGGCCAAACATGGCAGAGGAACCCTCAGACGAGGGCTGCACCCCAAGGCCCTAGGAAGGCCTGGCCTGTAGGGTCTCCTGAGCAACAAGCTACCCCTGGTCTGGAGGCCGTTGTCGCCGGTACAACACACGTGCGCCATGACGCTTTGCAGTGGTGCACTAGCTGCTCAGCCACGGAAGCCAGAGGCAGCTTCAGCGGGGGTACAACAAGGAGAAGAGCAGCAGCAACAGCAACAACAGTCGATCCTTGTGCAGAACCGGGCGGACTGGGCTCTGTGCATTCAGCCGGGAGCGGAGGGCAAGGTTTGCACCAGGAGCCCGATCAAGCCACAGCAAGGTGTGAAACTCCTCTCAAGTCCCAAGGAGTTTGAAACAATAGCGACCCGGGATTCGGATCAATGAAGTCTGGAGATGCCGGGGAGGGCGGGAGGTACCCACACCCCGCCTTGTTCTGCGAAACTATATTGGTGTTGTCTGCAGACTTAATTCCCCTTGTTGCAAGCACCGTCGCCTTGCATTGATCATGAGAGACCTAGGCCTCTTGCTGGATGCAGATGCATATGCCTTGTGCTGTGTGCAGCAATACCTGAAAGAGCACGGCTACACTGCAGGTATGCTTGGCAGCCACGCAGTGTGTAGAGGCTCAAACCGTGCGGATGGGTGGGTAGACATCTAGCCAGTCACCTGCCCTGCCCGACCCGCAGTGGTGGGCACCCTGCAGCCTTGCGGGCGCTGGAGCAGGAGTCAAGGGTGATTTTTGTGGATGAAAAGCTGCCACAGGGCTCAGAGTTGCTCAAGGTGCGGCCAGGGAGGAAGCTTGCAGTGCCAAGCCCGCCCGTTTGCAGGCTCACGTGAAGGTTGATGAGGCTCGCCACACTTGTTCCTGCGGAGCCTTAAATCGCTGGCACGACACCCAAGCATCCACAATTTGAGCCATTTGCTCCTCCATAGTTGCAGATGGTGTATGAGCATGTGTCGGCAAAGCTGAGTGCAAGCTTGCGGGAAAAGAGCAGCCAGCAAGCCCACTTGCAACAGATAGAGGAGGAGCTGCTCCGGGGTGGGACAGGCGGCTATCCCCAACACCTGCTAACAGCCATATCCCTACCAGCAAATTGCATTTGCTTGGCATGCTGGCCCAGCCAGCGGATGCTGGCTGTGGGTCTTGGGGATGGCAGCCTGCGGCTGTGCAGCTACGAAGGGGAGGTGCTGGGCAGCTTGGTTGTGAGTAGCAGCGGGGTCCTCAGTGTAGCCATCCACCCCGACGGCAGCAGCGGGTGAGCGCTGTAAATAGGGTGTTGTGCCAAAATGGCGATCACCCGCGTGGCATTACACCACTCCGCCAGGTCGTCGCCCTTATGCTCATGCTCTGATGTCGATTTGCGACGAGCGCAAACTTGTCACTTGAGAACCCATGCCGAGTACTCCCCAGTGGGGAGATCGAAGAGTCGAATGTCTGCCTGCAGGTCGTTTGGCTCCTGCATAGCTGTCGGCTGCATGGATGGCACTGTTTGCCTCGTGAGTATTGCCAACCCAGCGGCCCCGCAGCTTGTGAGCTCGCTGCAGCCCCACAAGAAGTATGTGGTGGTGCTGAAGTTCTCGCCTGACGGCAAGCACCTTGTGAGCGGCTCCTGGGACCACACTTTTGTGGTGATGACTGTAAGCAGAAGAGCAGCCGCCACAGCGGACGCAGCAGCAGCGGCGAGCGGCGGCGGTGGTGGTAGCGATGAGACGTTGCTGCAAGCGATACACACAGAGCAGTGCGGGGCCCAGGTGCAGCATCTTGAGTTCCTGCCTGGCAGTGGCCAAAGCAGGGAACCCCCCTGCTTCCTGGTGGCAGTAAAAGGATCTAACTACCTTCGGCAGTACACGCTGGCCCCCCCGCCAGTTACAGACAGCAGCGGCAGCAGTGGGGGTGGAGGTGGCAACGACGGTGGCAGGGATGGGCCTACTGCGCTTGGGGTGGGGCTCCAGCCATCATTGGCAGTCCAGGTGAAGGAGATCCAGCGCATCAACATGAATGCCGTGGGCGACGACTATGTCAGCTTCTCAGCCTGCCACCTGGCTGTGTCACCGGGGGCTGGAGAGCTGCTGCTGGTGTCCGCGGACAACGGCAGGATCCTGGTGCTGGAAGCCCAAGGTACGTGAACCATCCTGGAGGCATAGGGAGCCAGCTGCTCATGTCTTAAAGCTGCAGGCTCGTTGATCGGCATGTAATAGCAGCAGCTGGTGGTGCCCTTGTGCAGGGGTTGCTAAATCAGTCGCATTGGAGATGGGCCGCCACCCTGGGCTTTCTTTCATGCCTGACAGCACGGCTTCTTATCGCGCAGGCTGGACGCAAGTGCGTAACCTTTACGGGTTACCCACAGAGCAGTTCCACCAGTTTGCAGCAGTCTGGGACAGCAGTGGCCATTATGTGCTGGCGGCTGCGGCTCATGGATGGGTGTATGTGTTCGATGTGGCCACAGCACGTGTTGTGGCGAATTTCAAAGCTCATGACAAGAATGTGCGTGGGCTGGCATATGATGCTGCCAATAACCTGTTGCTCACTTGCAGCTTTGATCGCACCACAAAGGTGTTCAGTGCTGGGCAGGACTGACGTCGGAGCCGGTGTCCTTGTACCTGGTTAGTCCAGTGTGACTTATTCAAGCCTGCCTGCTTCTGGCAGCCATTGGCATGTTTGTTCTCGTTCCTTGATGGCATCTAGGCAAAAGTAGGGGTGTAGGGCTACCTCGATTGGTACCACCTTGGATATGGCACATGTCACCTGCCTGTTTGGCAACCAGCTTGGAAACAAGTAGCTTATGTACGTGCCTTCCACTGGCGCTTAGGGGCTTCTGGTTCCAAGGATGTCGATCTTGTATGCACTACTTCCAACCCTAACGAGACTGCTTGAATGCGCAAGTCTGGTCAAGAGCCCTTGCAACGAGAACGTGAAGCAAGTGCCCACGCCCAAGTGCCTGCTAATCTCTTTTCATCCACAACCTGCTAGACCAGGTTGCATACCCCCGCTGGTCAGACAATACTGCTGCATCGCCATGTCTTGCCATCCATGTGCCAACAAGATGTTTGCTGGCCAAGAGATACCTGCCCTGCTACACAGGCATCACCAAGCCACCAACAAGAAATGCAAATGAAATGTAATGAACCATGGGTAGGGTAGGACAAAACTCACGGGAGAGGGCTCCCTTGTACACAAAACCTACACTCTACCTCTACAGCTTCTGCAAGAGCCACTGCCTCAGTAGAGCAGCAGCACAGCACCAACCTCGAGCCACAGATCCAAAGCCTACACGACAGCTCTGCCTAACCGAATGGAGTGGAGCACAACACGCAAGCCCTGATGGTACACTCCAGGGATGAGTTCAACACAGGTCATGCGTTATGGCATGCAGTGGAGCAACTGCAGGCCTGCCTGCTTGCCTGAGGGCAGCAGCTCTCTCTTACCCAGCTCCGCTCAGTACTGCAGGCCGAAACCAGGCGGTGGCATGGCTGGGCGAGGCCGGTCATACAGCCCAGCGCTGACGTCCAAGCTGGGCCCAAACCCTGGGGGAGCTGCAACGACATAACAATGGCCACTTCTAAGCAGGATATCACACCTTAAAGTTTTAACCGTTGCCTCTTTTGGGGCACCGACAGGCGTGCAGTGATTCCTCTCCCGTTTGTGACAAGCACTGTCTCATCTCCTGTAGTTCACAGCCAGAGGAGCCTGGACAACATGGGCAAGCTGGGAGGCTCCCGTGCAGGTCATGCACGTCAACATAACCACTCAAGCAGAAGCCGCACCTGGACGCGCGGCCATGACCGCAGGGTCCACAAAGCCGCCCCCCAGCTGCTGCAATTGCTGCTGCTGCTGAAGCGCATGCTGCTGCTGGAGGGCATGCTGCTGCAGTGCCTGCTGTTGCTGCTGCTGCTGCAGCTGGGTTGGCTGCTGATGGAGGCCAGCGCCCTGCAGCTGCCGCAGCAGCGCCAGCCCGGGCGACAGCCCCGCCCCTCCCAACCCGCCCAGGCCGCTGACGCCTGCTTGGTGCTGCTGCTGCTGCGGCTGGTGTTGCTGCTGCGGGGCAAACATGCCTGCCAGGGGGTTGTACATTGTGTTAGGAGAAGTGCCAGGGTAAGGGCCCTGGGTCAGACCCCCAGCTGCAGGCGCACCAAACAAGCCGCCTCCAGTGCCGGCAAGGGAGCCCTCTTCCAAGCTACCATAGCCACCCAGCCCTGCCCCAGACTGGGCAAAGCCTGGAGGCGGCAGCCGGGCGGGCGGCGGCGGCGTCAAGGCGCTGCTGACATTGATGTTCACATTGGGGAACAGGGACTTGAAGAAAGCACCGGCATCCTGCTGAGAGGGGGAGATCTGCTGCGCTGGCGGCTGCTGCAGCACCCGGAGCGGGTTGTACGCGGCAGCCTCAGCGTCAGAGGCAGGTGGAGCCTGGAGGCCAAAGGCAGGCTGCACAGAAGTAAAACCTGCCAGGCCAAGGCTCAAATGCTGCGGCTGCTGTTGCTGCAGTTCAAGTGCTCCAGGCAGTGACGCTGCTGGTGCTCCCTGTGCTGCAGCAGCAGCACCACCCAGCTCACCCTCTGTCTGCGCAAACTTGAAGCGCGACTTGCGGCGGCCAGTGGTGATGGGGATGGCGGCGGTCGGCCCTGCTGCTATGCTGCCGTTGAGTGAAGTGGCCTGCATGCGTACTTGCCAGGGAGACCTCTATAGCATGGCCACAGCGGATTTAGGTGGATGTGGTAGACCAAAGCACCATCGTTCGCCTTGCCAGTGGTAAGCAGAGGCTGTCAAATCCCATTGTCCTTCACAGCATTAATGCATACATCACATCAACTCATCAAGAAAAAGTGCCATGCAGCAGCAGGGCCCAGCTGCCCGTCGGCTCAATACACAAATCTCTGACCTCGCTGCCAGCCGCCAATAGATCGCCCTGCGACGGCAGCCGCTCCGTAAGCGAATTGCTACTGCCCAGGCTGCTGAACAGGCTGCCCCCACCCACGCCCGCAAAGCTGCTGAAGGGCGTGAAGCCCTCCTGCAAGCTCGATTGCCGCTGCTGCTGCTGTTGCTCGGGGCCGCTTGACGCGGCCAATCCCGCCTCCGCGGCCAAGCGTGCAGGCCCAGCCCCAGGTGCTGCTGCTGATGTTCTTGCTGCAGTCCTGGCTGCCTCGGCCTCTGGCCCTAGCTGGGTGATAGAATCCACCGAGGTGTGGCCGGAAGCAGAGGGCGTGGCGCCGTTGCTGACAGGGCCGCCAAAGCCGGGTGGCGGCGTGAGCTGCAATGTAAGTAAACAGGTGGCAATGTAAGTAAACAGGGGCACCAGCTGAGCAGTGCTTCTGTCGCCCAAAACTTAGGTTGACGTCCCCGTATTAACATCCCCTTTCTAAATGTATGAGCTGGTCCGCACATCGGCATGCTATCCACCCAGAACAGCAAGCCGGGTCCCGGGTGCCCAGCGAGGATACCATGCGGGAACAACAAACCTGCTCAGGGGCATTATCATCTCTGCCAAAAAAACCCACAGGGCGACCATGCCTACGCTTGGCATATGTCAGCTGAGGCAATCCAAACACCCGCCCCACAGAACAACTTCTATAAGTGCGCGCTAGCGCTATAATGGGTTCTCCATAGTACGGCTTGGCAGAGCCATGGCTGATAAGTAATGACAATGCTCATGTTTCTAGCACCTTTCCATGCGCACTCTTGCTCGGTAGCATCACCCATACATGTGCAACATGTGCAAGGCCCCCTACCTTCTTTGCCCGTGCCGCGCCCGCTGGGCCTGCAAAGCCTGGTGGCGGCAGGCGGGGCTTGGAAGCTGCAGCCCCCTCCGAAGCAGCCGCTGCCAATGCTCCGCCTGCTTGCCCGGCAGCAGCAGCATCACTGGCCTCATTGCTGCTGCTGCCATTGGCTGCAGCTTTGCTCTCCGGCTCAGGCTGTGCATCCGCAGGCCCACCATTGGCATGCGCAGGCCGCGCTGCCGTCGCCCTAGGCCCCTTGTCAGCTCCTGCACTCTTAGCCACAGGGGCAGCCTCCTGCACAGCTGCGGCTGCAGCAGGCGCCTCTTGCTGCTGCTCCGCTGCTAGCTGTGGCTGCGCATGCACGCCATTGGACAGCGGCTCCGCCGCTACTGCGGCGAGGGTTGCCGCGCCGCCTACTGCCTTCCTACGATCAGCTGGCGCCGCTGCAGTGCCAGCCTCTGCTGTCAGGCCTACCTGCGAGACACGTTGGGGCGCTGCGGCTGCAGCAGGCTTTGCGAGTGCTTTGAGTTTGGCAGGCGAGCTAAGTGGGAGCAGCTTCTTGGCTGCCCTGCCGCCCGCCGCCCCGCCCGCCCCAGCCCCGCCTTTATCTGGTGGATTGCTGTGCGCCCTCGCTATCTGCTCTGCCATGGTTGCCCCGCCTGCAGCTAGGCTGCTGCCCCTCGGCAACCCATCGCCATTATCATCTCGGTCTGGTGAGGGTGCCCCCTGGGCCTGCGTGTTGCTACCGGCTGCCGGGGCTGCTGCTGTTGTGGCAGCCGTGCCTCCAAGCTCTGGCCATTCCTGGTCGTCTGTTGGGGGCGGCGGCAGGCTGCTGCTAGGTGCTGGGCCTGCTGCAGCCGCCGCTACCCAGGTGGCACCTGCTTTGGGGGCAGAGGTACCTACAGTAGTCGCGAGGCAACCGAAATGCTCATTGACTTCCATGCAGGCCACCAATATCCCAGCTTCGGCTGCCAGCAGGGTGGCTACTTCGCTTACACTTCCCCAATGCCTCTGAGTGCAAGGACTCAACAGATGGGATGCCCCTCATCCATCGGCCTGTGCCGCCCACCTCTGCTGCATCACCACATCTCCGCTATGCTGGCAGATTGTAGGGTATTTCGAGTATTGTGCATATACTCCAGCCCCAGGAAACCGCCACCAAGAGCCGTTGCCCCAGCTGTTGAACAGCTTCACACGCCAATCATCCGGGCGGACTGGCCACTCAGATGCTGCCTCACCTGCAGCTGCTGCTCCCAGGGCTGCTAAGGAGGGTGACCCCCACGCCCCACTGCCGCCGCCGTCGTTCAGTACTATTCGCGGGGCTATTGCCACTGCTGCCGTTCGCGACAGCTGCGTGACAGACCCCGCCCGGCTCACACCGCCTGCTGCTGCTGCCGCTGCCTGTACTGCCGCAGGCGGCTGCCCGGCTGCGACTGCCGCCACTGCTGCTGCCTGCGCGGCCGCTGTGGCAGCGTTGGGTATGGGGTTGATTGTAAGGCGCGGCTTGAAGGTGTTAGTGGCCCCCATTGCCAGAAACCGCGCCGGCAGCAGCCCCGCCGCAACCTCCTCCTTGGTCAAGCAGTCCGCGTCATCCGCTGCACAATCAGGAATAGGCACTAGTCAGGCAACCAGCTCTGCAGAAAGTATGCTGGGTCGCTAGTACAGTTCCATTTCGCGCGCTGACTTGGTAGTATAACTCATACCACAGGGAGTACCCAGCAGGCATGCACCACAAACAACCAGCAGCTTAAACCCCAGGTAGAACGCCAGCACCCAGATTACACACAACAGTTCCAACACTTTAGTCAATGCTGCCCAGCTGCATTCAGGGGTAGCTGCTCAGCTAGCCTAGTGTGCCAGCCACCCACCGAGCTCATGAAGGTATAGGCAGTCTGGGTTGTTGCAGGTGAGGCCCTTGAGAAAGGCGTTGCAGTACTTGGTAGTCCCAAAGCAGGCCTTGATGGGCTTGCCCTTCCAGAGGCTGCCGTCCAGCTGTTTGATGCAGCGCAGCGCGTCCTCCGGCCGCCGGAAGGTCACATAGGCGCTGCCGGTGGGCCCATGCCGTGCCAGCGCAGAGGCATACTGGTTGCTGCGGTTGACCGAGATCTGCGGGCAAGACCAAGAGAGGGTGAGGAGGGCAGCTGTGTAGCCGTACATATTGAGCGCCACAAAGGAAGCTGCTGCACCTGCTTCTCTAGCAAGCTCATCTCCCAGACAATCTGAGAGGGGAAAAACTGTTGATGAAACTGAACAAAGGCTGCCACACGTCAACTGCTACGCAGCGAGAGCCTTGGTCAAGGCACCTGTATGTCGTCCCACACAATATTACTGGTGGCATACCCATTTGATACCGAGAATCTGCTCCCATGGGCGATATTTTCAAAATAGGGCTCAAAGACAAGCGAAGACAGAGAAAAACGCTTGAGCAGTTCAAAAAAGAGCTTTTCATGCTGCAAGGTGCCAGGCAGCCTAGTATGAGCAGTACTGCCAGGAGGAGGCTCACAGCCTTGCTGGCTGCTGGAGGTGGCTTTTCTGTCATATGAGAACCACTTCCAAGGCAGACAGTGCAGGGTAAGGCGCTGGGCAGCTGGCATAAGCGCTGGAGCTGGAAAGCTAGCGCTGAGCAAACTTCGCAGGCAGGTCTGGAAGACAGCGGCTGAGAGTTTAGAGGAAGTAAACAAGTACAACAAGTCTTAAATCCACTCAGGGATCGAGTGTTTCAGCGCTGCACAGACTTTCCGGTTTTGTCTTTTGGCGGTACCACCAAAAATTTTCTTGGGATGATCAAATGGGTCTGCAACCAGTAATACTATCGAGTTCCGCAGCGCACCTTGAACACCTTCCCAAACTGGCCAAAGTACTCATTCTCTCGAAGCAAGTCCTCGTTGCAGATCTCCAGAGGCAGTCCCACCGCGTACACCAGGTTGGGCTGCACAACCCGCACGTTCTGCAACCACCACACACAGCGCCAACTCGTACCTCTTATCCTGTACACTTCAGGCTCAGGTAAAAACAACTGTCCAGATGCAAATCCAACACAGCCGTGTATACAGTGCCTGCCATTTCATGTTGCCCCAAGCTGCTGCTGGTAGATGCGCTGCAACTTAGTTCCACTCACGGTCAGGTTTGCCCTGCTTTTCGGCGCCTCTGCTGCCCCTGGTTTCTTGTCCTTTTCCTTCATCTTGCGCTTCTCCTCCTCGAGCCTGAACACACGCACTCGCCGATCGTTCCCCCACCTCACGAGAGCAGCTGGTGTGTAAGCGACTGCAAGCTGGGCAGTCCTCTGCCGCACCACCTACTGCGCCCTATGGGGAACAACACGCCCATCCCAGCCTCTTGACTGCAGGTTATCTTCTGCTGCACAGTTGCTGTTCCGACTACGCTCCAAGCCAGCACCCACTCACTTTTCCGCGTCAATATGCTGCATGGTTATCTTCTCCTGGTCGTACACGGAACGACAGTTGGGGCACCGCGCCGACAAGCTCTCCTTGGCTGCCTCCTCCAGGATATGGTGATAGCACCAGAGGCACATCTGGTCTGCGGCAGGCAAGCGTGCAGCAACCCCCGGTCAAAGCACCACCCACACAGAACTTGACGCAAAGGCAGGCCTCCCTGTGTGCCCAGCTGCAAGCCTCTGCTGCCCTGGGAGCTCCACAAGCCGTCACAGCCCTGCCTTACACTCACATCCGCAGCTGCAATACTGAATTGAGCGGTCGGTGAGGTCCAGCTCCGTGCAGCAAAGAGGGCAGTCCACCTCGCCATAGTCGCTGCCTGACATTGTGTTTTACTTTCGCTCCCTGCAGCAACAAGGCAAGCCTGAGTGGCCTTCCAAGGGTAAACGCAGGTGAACTTAGCCGATCATGAGCCTGGCCATGTCACCTTGTTTGCTTCACTCCGCTCACGGTAAAACGTCTGAGCTTACAAATTCCAGAAAGTTGGTGCAAATTTGACTATGACTTGCTTCAAAGTCCTCAGCCAGGCTTGTTATAACATAATCCACTGGGGGATAGGAGCTGGAGGAGGTCCGCGTTCATGCTCCGCTTTGTTGTTCCATGTTTTGCAGAATCATTGGTTTAATCTAAATTATTATCAAGGTTTGGTTGGCCAGCATGAGTGTTGCGTTCGATGTTGGGGGCGAGGCGTGTGTTGTCTAGAGACACCTACACACACGCAGCAGGTTGTATCCCGAGCCGTGGTTCGACGGCATATGCGGTGGCTTCAGCAGCTGGCTGGTGGGACCCAACTGGAGACCGTGGTCCGGCTCGCAAGCAGCGCTTGTTTGGAGGTTAGGATGTGGGCTCCCGAGGGCGGGTGGTCACGGCATAGCTATCGGAGGAGGGCGACGGGCTGAAGCCCAACAGCAGTTTTGAGCGTTGCTCACAGCGGGGGGCTGCGCAGTTAGATGCTGTTGGGCTCCTGCTAGTGGTTCGTTGGCTTGCGTCCAAGCAGCCGACTTACTCCTTCTCCTCCCTTCAAACTGCGCACCACTTGGTGCCCTAGAGGTTGACCTCGTTAGGACGCCTGGAGGGCACAGCAAAGGGCCCGCGGCACTGTACCACGGAGGCCCGTCAGTATGTTGCAGCGTTGAGCCGCAGGTTTGCTACATGGGGGTGCCCCATGGGATGGGGTGTCTATTCCTCCGTGTGCATCTTACTATCACCTATTTGACCAGGTTTTGGGGAGTCTTGTCCCCCATGAAAGCCTGTGTGTTGCCCCAGTTTGAATTTGGGGGGGCGCGCGATGCCTTTGTGTGGCGTTCACAACCACTCAGCGGTCTCTCACTTGCATACAAATTTAAACCCCTGGGAGACTCGCCATGAGGACAGGCTATGTGTCATCTGGGGTTCCCTCCTTGCGGGACGCGGAACAGGTTAGTGAGCATACCAAGTGGACTGTGGCAGCGCGCCGAAGACTAAACATGGCAGCGGCATGCAAAGGTACCTCATGCCCTAGTAGGGATAAGTATGCGCAAGGGTGTGAACATTCCTCTACCGGTGGTTGCTGCCGAATAGTGTCCAGAGCATAAGGACATCTGCAGCTAGGACCCGGTTGTGGAAGAAGCTAGCGACTGCATGTGTTGTTGTAAAGGTGGCTTGGATATGCTATTCCGCCACCCTTGCCTGCCAGTGGCTATGGCCTCCCAAGCCTTGCTAGCGGAAGTCGGACATTCATTTCTCCACTTGAGACGGTGTGGCAATCCAGCAATGTGAGTTGTGATTAGCGTGCTGTGGTGTTCGGGTTACATATAACAACCCACGTTACATATAACAACCCACAGTTCAGGCAGTCACCGGGTATCCCAACACATCTTCGCACATCACACCTTCGTCGACCAGCAGTACACAGGTCATATGCGACCCATCAGGCCAAGTCTTCTGGGAGAGAACTTCTGCAGCCCTTCGCCCCAACTCGCTCTGTTTGAACTGCCTGCCACCATCGTGGTGAACTTCTAGGATGTTGGTGGCTGGAGGTGATGCATGCCATGAGAACTTGCGAGTGGAATTTGTGGTGCAATGGGTACAGGGCGTCTAGAGTTGGCCCGTATGTGGGGGTGGCAGCCTAAGCGCTGCAATATGCTAATCAAGACTGACACCCAAGTAGCAGTCCCTGTAAGGCGGCCCTCAAGGCTTGAGGGCTTGCCAAATTCACCGACGACTCATGGGTGCACTAGCCCCTCTGCGGCTCCTCCCTGTCATGCTGCAATCCCTCTTTGTACCCAATGCCGTGTTCCACGCACCTGCCACATCTCAGTAAGTTGCCACAGCTTGTGACAGGTGGTAGTTTTTGCAAAGAAAGGCTTGGGCCTCTGGGCCTGGCAGCTTCACAGGAAGGGCAACCCCTGATGGAGGGAATAAAGGGAAGGTAACCGCTCCAGTAGGCTTGCGGGTGCACCCGGGTGTGAAAGTAGCAGATGGGACCTACTCAAAATTGGCGGGAACGCTCAATCCAGCCACCACCAAGAGGAGGAGCCACCGGTTCTTTCCCACACCACCTGGCTTCATCCATTGTAGTCGGTCATCTAGTTAGAATGGCGACCGTTGCGTGCAGCTCTAGGGCCGTGGTGGCTGGCTGCAGCACCAAGGTGGTCGCTGGCCTGCGGCCCCTGCCCGCCGTGTTCAGGTGTGGGTGCATTGCTGGTATCTTCAAAGTGCAGTGCCCGCTGGATGGTGCTCGAGCTGGGCTGGCGAAGGCGTCATGTGTTGTCAACACCTCTGGCCTTGCAGGAAGCCCACCCCCAACCAGCAGTTCGCGGCTGTGCGGCGATCCTTGAAGGCAGAGCGCAAGGCTACCGCCGTGCAGGCGACCAGCGCCATGGAGGTGGCCCAGGTGGCTGTGGACACTGGACTCATCTTCGGCTCTGCGGCTGTCATGGTCGGCCTTACGCTTATTGTGAGTAAGGGAATACTGTTAGAGTGGCGTTTCCCTGATGCCTGCAGTGCGGGTTGCTGCTTGGGGTGGTGCTGGCATAGTAGTCGAGGGCGGAGTCTTGCCTTATGGTGACGCGGGTTATTGTGTGTTCAGGCCTGTACCACCCTGGGCAGTGGACAGGTTGTAAACGGGTTATCTATGTAGTATTTGTGGGACTCCTGTGTCTAGTGGGTGAGCAGTGCACCACCCTAGCGACAACTGTGTGTGAGGGGCAACCTAGGTTTTGTCACAGGCAGGCTGCAGCTGTGGACATCATAAAAAAGGGAGGCCAGGCAACATGGGCACCGGGGGACGCCCTTCTTCCAAAAATCGGCAGGGGGGCACAGACAAGGTGGACGGGTCGACACCGCCTCCTGCCCTCGATGTCCAACACTGCAATAACTAAGTCAGTTTTGCATGCTGCTTCTTGCAGGGCCTTGCCGTCGGTTTTGTGCTCCTGCGCGTGGAGAGCTTGGCAGAGGAGGGCAAGATCTGAGGGGAGCCTTCATGCTTGTCCACTGCCTGGCACAACTTGGCTTATCTGCCGTGTGTTCTGATTTTGTATCGAGAAAGAAAACTTATATGGTCTGACGTGTAACCACCCCTGTGTCTGACTCTGCCATTATGGAGATGTGAAGATGGGGGTGAGAAGTGGCAGGGAGTGGACCGAAGAGGGCCAGCTTGCTGGCTCGTCTGTGGACTGCCCAGAGTTGACTCGCTCATAGACTTTTGTATCGCTGCCAACTGTTGCCATGACAAACCCAGACTCTAAACAACGAGATCTTGGACACTACGCCTTGTTGGATCACTTGGGGCTAAAGAGCCCAAGTTTGAGTAGCAGTGCTTGCGCCTGCTAGATGCTCGTCTGCTAAATCTATAATCTTGTTTTGTGTCATCTCGCCAAGTGGACGGCTAGAGGGACCAGCTCCAAGGTAGTATATATCCTGGAAACCCCTTACCAGCCAGAATTGATGTAGGCAGACTCCGAGCAGTGCAACTTTGTGGGCCAGCCAGCTGAGAGACCCCAGTCACACTGACAACAGTTTAGTCACCGGGCGCCACAAGTAGCCGATCATCCGAAACGCCTTGGCTACCCATACTCCAGCCGTGGACAGGCCCATGAGGTGCACAGTTTTCGCTGTGGATGCTATACTGCTACGGTTGTCGGCTCACAGGTGAAGGGGCGCTACCGTCGCTTGGCCCGCACCGACGGCGCCCTAGACACCCTTTTAAGCTACTTCACTCTGATCATACGCGCAGGCTGACTAGGGTGTGGAGGTGTGCTGCCACGAGCCCTAGCTTGACACCAGAGCGTGGCAGGTGCAGCCCTGCGCAGCTGCGGCACACCCCCAGTCTCCCAAGGAGCGTTTTTAGGTTTTCAGCAAGGGAGTTCTCAGCAGACAGCACCTTCAGTATGCAGCAGGAGCACCTCAACAATAAGGAGCGGCAGATGGTGCAGCTGTACATAGCAGCGTGCTTCCACAAATGGGACCAGCTCCCAGGTCTAGTGCCTTTCATGCTTGGCGTAACGTTTCTCATCCATCTGCCAATGTTTGGCATGCCTCCTCACTTTGGCAGCAACACTGCTTGGTTTGCCTGTTGTTGCAGATTTGGCCAAGGAGCTTGTGGCAGCAGGCTGCAGCCCTGAGGAGCTGAGAGGATGTGTTCGTCACCTGGTAGTGTAAGTCGTGCTCCACACCGACTGTAGTGCTCCAGCCCTGGCTCGGCGGTGTCGTGTGCAGCATTGTCACACTCCGACCATACGGTTATTCTAATGTACAAAATGGTATTCACAGCCAGCTGGCGAGGGTTTGCTGCAGGTTTGCGGGGTATGGACCCTGCCTGGCAGCGACCCTTACCCTCCACAAGGCCAAGGTGGGTTTCTTAAACCTGCCTGTTTCTGACTCACCGTTTTGGCAGCATGTCCTAAACTACACAGGTGGCTTGGCAACAACCACTTGCAGGTGCTGCCCGAGGATACGCCTGCCAAGGCTGGAGGGGCTCCCGGGAATGCCTTCGAGCTGGTGTACGATGGCGTGACAGACCTGGTGCGGAAGAAGATGCATGCTGCTGACCCAGCCCTAGGAGAGTGGATCAGGTGGGTGTGACAGTGCTATCTCGTAGACATTTTGTTGCTTGGAGGTGTCAGGCTTGGCTTGGTCGTGCCCCATACCACTGGAGCTCAGTGACAACTGAGCAAGGTCCCCATAGATTAGACTTGAGAGCAAGGCAAACATGTCGAAGATGTTGTGCAGAGCATGCCTTACCAGCAGCATAGATGCATTGGTGCAGGATGCATTTGTATGGGGATGTCTATAGCAGCCCGGGGCTGGACCTCCGCCAGAAGCAGCTGCTGACCTGCAGCTTCCTGGGCGTCGCAAACATGCCTGACCAGCTCTTTGGGCACGCGCTCGCGGTAAGTGGCAGGGCTGGCAGGCATGCGACAGAGCACTGGAGCTTTCAATGTCACGCTGTGGAGTCATGCCCAGCATGCGTAGCCGTGAGTAAGGAGCAGACGGAACGCAGCTTAGAGTGATGCTGGGGAGCGGTCGACCCGTGTTTGCCGAGAGCATGGAGCTCTCCTAGCCAGTGGCAAGGGCTCCTGCCCAAGGCATGGCCGACACTGCCGAGCTTGTACAGGGAGCAGCAAGCTAGAGGCACTGTCACTTGTGATGCGGTGCGGGGACAGTCGCCGCCGCACAAGTACTGCTTTCCTGGCACCCCTCATGCAGGGGCTCCGGTTTGGCAACAGCAAGGCTCAGCTATCAGAAGCAGTACGCCTTGGGTTCCAGGTTGCGCCTCCCACCCCCGGCCTTGACGGCCACAAGCGGGAAGCCCTGAAGATGCTGGACATGGTGGGTAGCGAGCAACCCTGGGTCGGGTGGAAGGTTTTTGTGGCAACCCTGTATGATGTAAGGTTGTCAGCTGCTGGGCTCACACTAGAGACGTTGAATATCCACGTGTCCATGCTTGGAGTTGCAGCGGACTGGGTTAGGGGCTAGTGCCGGTGTGGCGTTTTTGGCTGGGCTTGGGCTGAAGTTTGCTTGGCTGTAGAGTGGGTGCAGCGATGGTGGTGAGTTGTTTTGATCATCTTGAACAACTAGGGATTACAACCCTTGCAGGCCTACGCCAAGTACAGGAAGGACTTTGCGGACCAGCATTCCCCACCTGCAGTCACTATATCAGACCCCAGCAGCGTCAGGTATGGGGAGTTGGGCCTGCCGTAGGGCCCTGCATATTGACATCCATAAGCACAACGCTGACATTACAGCAAGCCTTCCTGGCAGTAGTGTATTCGAGCGGGCAGGCAGTCCTCCAGGCTCAGTCCGTTGCACCTGGGCCAGAATACCATTGTCAGTTTTTTCTTGCACTGCAGGATACCCCCGCTGCCTCCCTTGGTGATTGGTCCTGGCAGCGGGGGGGATCTTGCAGAGTCTGAGAGCGATGGACAAGGGGAGGATGCCACGGTTAGGGTGGCAGCAAGCCACACCAGCACCGGGACTGGTGCCAAAGGGGCCTCAGCGGGCGCAGCAGGCGGCGGCTTGGCGGGGATTAAATCTGCTGACCAGCTGGAGGCGGAGCCATCAGATGGTGTGGTGTTTGCCTGGGAGGTGCGTGCAGAACTGTGTCTGCTGGCTACAAATCTGACTAAGACCTTCTGAAGATTAAGTCACTGACTATGACGATGCCAAGCCAAAGGCATGGCTGCTTAAGTAGGCGTGGCTGCTTCACGATGGAGGTTGGGAGTCCAGCTCTCAAAGCAGGCTACGGGAACCCGTCTCAGCCTTTCAGCCTTCGAGTGGCGTGGACACTCGCCAACTAAATGGAGTTTGCCTCATTTGTGCAGGAGGTCGACCCCAGGTTTGACAGGACCTCCCGGAAACGGAGGTAGAAGTGGCTGTGCTCATCGGGATCTCGGAACAGCTAGGTAGAGCCTTGGAGGCAGGGTCTCACATGCTAAGCTACCTGCTGACAAAGCCTTAACCACCTCCGAACGACTCGAGCTTCGAGCCCAGGCGGCACTATCATGTGCAACATCCGGGAACACTGGAACTTCTTGGTTCTTGGTTGGTTCATCCGTAGCTATATTATTGGCGTGACCAATACAACTACCCCACACTGCCTACATGTTTTGTTTGTTGCCTTTCACTGCAATCCGTCAAAGGCGCGGTCAGAGAGCAACCACTGCACACACTAAAACTTTGGCAGCTCCTGCCAGCATACCTGAGCATACAAAAATCTACTTCTACAGCAGTGGTTGCAACAAGCCCGCATGGTTGTTATGCTCACAAACCAGCTTTGACACGCTATCTAAACCAAGCCAAGCAACCGGATGCCAGCTCCACATGTTCCGCTCCTGCTCCCGTGACCCTCCTCACCATGCTTCTATCTGTGATGTACAGGCAGCCAGTGATACTCGCCACCAACATTACTGGCAAACTACAAGATGAGTCAGTGAGAAGCCTCTCACAGCTTGGACTTGGGCGCTGCAGCATCCAGGATGGGTTGCAACTTCATCGCCAGCCCCATGCTGCCCTGGATCTTCAGCTTCCTCATCAAGAACGCCTGCACGAAAGAATAGAATAGGTGGCGGCTGACATTGGGTTCATAAACCTTGACGAGCTACAGTAGAGCTCACACCAAGGGCTGCAAGCAAGGCAAGGCCAACAGTTCGCAACGAGCTGGAGGCTGGAACGTAGCCAGTATTTTCTGAACCCTCTAGGTGCCACCCACCTGCCTTCTCTCATGCCCTCACCTGCTGTGGCCCCAGCTTGCCCATGACCAGCTTGGCAAAGTTCTCATCATTGATGGTGAGCGTCAGGTCAGGCTGGTCTTCAGGGCTGCCCTTCACCAGGCTGCCCTTGCCTTCACGCAAGTCTAGTGTCCAGTCCTCGCCGTCAATTTTGAAGACAACTATACCCTGCGTCGGCATGGGTGGTCAGAGGTTGCCCACTAGCAAACTTGCTGCAGAGCAAGCTTGTTAAAAAGTCCAGGGCTGGCAGCTGGTAAGTGCTTTAACCTTGATGGAGGCTGTGCCACGCACTGCAACAGGCCAAGCCTGGAGCCAACCCAGCACACAAGGCTTCCTCAGGCCTTGCCTTGATTTTGGCTATCAGCTTCTTTCGTTCGGATTCATCGGCATCCAAGGTTTTAGCTAAAGATTCCAAGAGTGGCTGAGATGCTGACGCCTTAGCCTTCGTCATGATGGCTTGAGTGTACAGGGTTATGAAAACGATGCTCACTCCTACACGAGAGGACGACCAGTGCCGCAGACTCTCCAAAGGCCTTCTCGAAAGGTACCCATGTAATGGGCTGGTTTGCAATAAAGCGATCAAGGCACGCGGAGCAGGGCACAGCTGGCACAAAGAACTTACTTACTAGTTCATATTCATATTCAGGACACCATCTGTAACGCAAGAGGGTGTCTCAATGAGTTAGCGCGCTTCATACTATTTGCGTGATGAGGCGTTCCTGGGCTGTCGCAGAACCTGCCTAAGTAGACCTTCAAAACCATGGAGCCTCCTCCTCTCACAGTCACGAAGAAGAGGGATCCCCTGCGTAACGCGTTCGAACAGCAGGACCCTCCTGTGACCTCGGGGTGAGCACTGTGTTACCAACGAGCAACACCCAGGTTGCAGTGCAGCTGAACGGGGATAACACCCATCTAACCTCGACTCCTACTGCAGGCCTCTCCAGGTGTTCCGTCCAAACTTGCAGCCAGGTCCTTTCCAGCAGAGCGCTGCAGACGCCGCAGCCATCAACCGCAGTGTTGAGGCAGAACGCATACGGAGGGAGTTTAGTGCCCTGGTCGGTTCCAGCCCCCTGCCGCAGGTAAGCAGTCATATTTAAGGTGCAGCACACCCTACGCCGTGGGGGCCTGGGCAACTGACTTTGGTGCACACCAGGAATAGCAGAAAGGCACCAAGCACCCCGTCCTGCACTGTTGCAGGCGGTGAGGCAGCCCCTCAGCGTCATATCATACCAGCAGCGGCTCGCTGGTCTCCAAGGCAGCTACAGCAGCCCAGCAGCAGTAACACCTGCCCTGCGGGGCTTCCAGCTTCCACCACCAGCACTGATTGGGTCAGGAGCGGCACCAGCAAGCCGCCTGCAACATGGTTTACAACCTACATTCTCCCCAGCCGAGCCACAGGCTGTCCCAGCTGCAAGGTACCCCAGCGTAGTACAGCAATGGCAGCAGGAGCAGCCGCAGCAGCATGTGGCAGATGGGAGCTTCAGGCCAGGGGCAAATGTGGAGGTGGAGACCAGCAAGTTCACAAGGGTGCTCCACTCCCACAGCCCCAGCTACCAGGCGGTGGTATCAAGCACAGTAGAGGTTGTGCGGCAGACGAGCGCAAGGCCGCTGCAGCAGCCCCAGGTTCTGGGCAACTGGCCGCCGGGACATGCTGCATGCCCAGCAGCTGTGGTAGAGGAGCTGCCAACGCAGCTGCCTAGCTTGCCAGGCCGGCAAGACATACAGCAGGCACAGCAGCAGCACAATCCACCCCCTCAGCAGCAGCCCGTAGTGGTGCTTCAACTGCCTGTGCTACGGTCCCCACCGACTGTCCCATCTGCATCAACACAAGGCGTGCAGCCAGCAGCAGGGTCGCCAGAAGGACTGCGCAGTAGCAGTGTCCTTGCGGCATTGGGCATAGGCAGCCGGGGGTCAGTGGAGCTGCAGGAGCCGGCCTTACCTTTGTACACAGCAGATGGAGAGGGAAGTACTCAAACAGATCGGCACGTAAGGCAGCCACCAGGCCCCTTACGACAAGAGCAGCAGCAGCCCGGAGGACAGCAGCCAGAAGATCCAGTGCAGCGGCAAGTCCTGCAGCAGCAGGTGCAGGAGGCTGTGGGAGTCCCTCATGAGGAGTTGGCTCCTTCACTGCAAAGCCCTGCCGGGACGGTTTCGAGGCTTCATGGCTTACCAGAGCTTGGGGGTGTACAGGGTGCCACCCCCACTAGCATGCAGAAGGCCATGGCCATGGCCCAAGTGGCCAGCCTGGTGCGAGACCTGTCCAGCCCAGTTCCTGACGAGCCACCTAAGGCTGGGTGTGTGGAGGAGGGAACGGTCAGGGGTGGTGGCCAGAAAGGGGCTGCAGAGGAGCTGCCAGCAGCTCCAGCCAGTGCTGCTGGGCTGGGTGCTGGACCCTCTCGTTTTGCAGCTCAGCAGCACACAGCAGACATGGGCGTGCACCACCCTTCCTGTGCAGAAGAGCAGCAGCAACAGCAGCCGCAGGAGCAGCAACAGGAGGTGGGGCAGATGCAGCAGGCTGACGAGCCTGCTGCTGAGGGCCGGCAGGCAACTGCAGCAGCTGAAAATGAGCTTTCTGATGAAGCAGGAGCCGAGGCTCCTCTTGCAAACCCTGCAAGGTCCCCTCGGCTGCCAAGGCCCAGCAAAGGCACCAAGCCGAGCAAGGCTGGGGTTGCCAAGGATAGCAGCAGGCGTGTGAAAACCGAAGGAGCTGACGCAACGGCATCGAAGAAGTGAGTGCTGCCCCTGGGATTGTGTCTCATCTTGGTAGCCTGGAAGACATAATATCTCGCCCGGGTTGCCGCCTCCAGTGCATCAACGTGCAACATTCATCATGGAATAGGGGACGGCTAGTGAGCCGTGCTGCTGTGAGTGCGGTGCAGGCGGACAGGAATGTCTAGAGAAGCTGCGGCTCTTGCAAGATCGGCCCAGATGATAACCGGCAGGGACGCAGCAGGAGCTGAGGTGAGCCTGCGAGGTCAGTATGCATGGCAACCTCTGGGCTAATGTCACCCTTGTGATGTCGCCTGATATATCGCATCACCTGCAACGCTGGCGGCTCTCATGCTTTGATCAGCTGTCATTTGCCATGTTTCCCATCCAGTCTTCATTGCCGTAATTGCAAACTTAAACCCTACACCCTTCAACCCGAAATCTGATAGCATGTCAGTTACATGCTCTGCAGGGAGCAGTGCCGAAGCGTGCCCGGCTCAAGCCGCTGCCTTACTGGACCAACCCGCGGGTGGTGTTCAATGCTAACAAGGAGGTCGTGGCTGTGGAGGGAAGCGAGGACCTGCTGGGGCTGTCCGACCGGCAGCAGCGGCAGCCACTGCAGCAGCACGCCAGAGGCCCAGTTGCAGGTCAGTCCAACGCCTGCAGCTGCACCGCTTGCCCGCATGCTCAGTGGGCTCTTGTTAGCCTTCAAAGCTTCAGCAGGCACATCTTCAAGATTGCTGCAGTAAAGCTGCTTCCATGGTGTAGGTTATAGCTGTGGTGCACATTGGTGATGCCGTGATATGGATCATGACTATCACAACTGAGTGCAGGGGTTCAGGCAGTGAAAATGCCTAGCAAGGCCCAACAGCTGAAGACAGAGCCTAGCAGCGATCAGCAGCATGAAACCGGAGCTAACAAGGGGGAGCAGGCAAGGGTTGCACCTGTCAAAGCCTCCAAGGCCGGTGCAGCTAAGGAGCCTAAGCCGGAGCGAAGGAAAGCCAACGTAGCACCCAAGGCAGCAGCGTCAGCAGCTGAGCAGGAGCCAGGCGGAAAAGCGTCAAAGGACAAGCCAGTCGTCCAGCAGGATGTGCCCAAAGCTCAGCCGGTCACCCGCCAGAGAGATGGTCAGCGCAGCAAGGCTGGAGGCGCTGGTGCTAAGCCTGCAGACGTGGTGCTGCAGTTGCCTGAGCACCTGGCAGCGGAGCAGCAGGGGCCTCTGCAGCATAAGCCAGCCAAGCGATCCAAGGTACACACAGAGCAGCAGGAAGGGCAGCGGCGCGCACAGCATGGGAAAGTGGAGGTCGAAGCTGCCAAGCAACTGCAGCAGCTGGGTCAAGGTGCTGGCCGCAAGGAAGCTGCTGCGGAGGATGGCCGAGGCCCAAGCTCAGCGGCTGCGTCTGACGCTCAAAAAAGGGAAGCGGGGATGCATCGCCTGGCAGCCCTGGCGCTGTCGGCAGGCGTGCATGCAGCACAGCAGGCGGGGCGGCAGCAAAAGGCTCGGATGCCTGCAGCACAAGCTGCACCCGACGGTGGTGCAGGAGCACCTGGTGGTGCAGCAGCGACCCCTGCCCGAGATGGTGGGCAGGCACCAAACGCAGCCGTGCCAGCAGCATTGCCAAGGGTGGAGGGCGTGCCGCCCGACGTGGTTCGGCAGTTAGCGGAGCAGCAGCCTAACCAACGACACCGCTGCGGGCACTGTCGGAATTGCCAGCGGCCCCAGGCCAAGGCGGGGTGTTTAGCCTTGCGAGCCTTGCGCGAGCAGGCAGCTCCTGGTGAAGGTGCTGCCACCCCTGCTTCACCAGCAGGGAAGCAGCATCGGCAGTCGACAGGCAATCGCCAGCACATAGCACCACCGCTCCCAACTGGCGAGGTGCCTTTGCCGGCTTCAGCTGCGCAGCAAGGGCAGCCAGGCAGGACTGCAAGGCAGCCACCGAAAGCTGCAGAAGGCGGAGGCGGGGCAAAGGCACCGGGTAGCAAGCGGCGAGCAGTGGAAACAGCTGCTGGCCAGGAGCCAGAACCTGCCGGCAAGAAGGCTCGGGTGAATCAACCGGTCAGGCAGCGCCAGCGGCAAAGGCAGCAGCAGCAGCAGCACCAGCTTGAAGATCGACGTGAGGATGCAGGCCACCCAGAGAAGGTGGAGCCAGTCATTGAAGCTCAAGGTGAGGAGGTGGGCGTGCATTGGGGACTTAACTTGGTTTGGTTATCGCTATGTCGGTGATGCGCAGCTTCTGCTGTAGTATGCAGCTGACATGCAACCAACCAGCACGGGAGTGGCAAAGAGCCCTGTGCGCTGTCATCACAGAAGTCAAATTGTGCACTGTGTGGGTGTTTCCAAAGCTGCAAGCATGCCCTCGGTCTGCTGCATACACTTAATTAAACACAGACGGCTTCACATGCAGGAGAAGGTGCGCATGTACCGGATGAAGCAGAGGAAGAGGTTCCTGATGAGCAAGGCTGGACTGGCAGCCAGGCAGCAGCGTTGCAAAGCGCCTGGCTGCAGATCAACCCCACCGCCCCCAACTTCTGGCAGCTGGTTGCCAAGCAGGTAGAGGGGTGCTGGGGGTTGAAAAGGGCTGTTGGCCCACTGGCGTGTGAGGGTATTGTGGGTACATTCCTGTGTGAGAACTTGGGAAGGGAGAGGGGAAGCTGCTCCACATCATGCGCCACCAATTTGGAGTTGCACAGTGCCTAACCATTACATGTTCACCTTTTGCTACCATTAACAGGTGCCTGGCAAGACTGCCTCTGACTGCTACAACCGCCACATGGCCAAGCATCCGACACCCACCCACGCAGCTCGCAAAGCTGCCCCCAAGAATTTGTTGGCGGCAGCCAAAGGCGGGCCCCGCATGCCTGAGCTTAAGCCAGGTGGGTGGCCATCTAATGTCCTGCAGGGCGCTTGGGATCAAATGTATGCTATGCCCCGCTTACACGTGAACAAGCTCGTACTGGTGAGGTAGTTTCCGTGACTGGCACGAAGGGAGGCTATATGCAAGAAGTGGCTGTCTGTCACTGTCCACATCTAGCTTTTTCTGGGTGCAGGCGCTTCCAAGCAGGCACTCCAGAATGCAGCCCGGAGGTATGCTCGTCAGCTCCAGTGGCAGCAGAAAGCCAACAAGGTGCAGGTAGGCGTTCAGGGCTTAGCGCGCCTACAAGTCAACCCAATCTTGATTCCAGGATGATGCTTGCTGGGAACTTGCACACCTGCCTGGGCATGTCACTGGCTTGCCATTATGGGTATGGCAATAAACCTGCCTGCAACGGAAGGCAAGAAGGGTTGCTTTTAGGAGTGCATGGACTGCAGCACCCTGCAGCTTCCCTGGTGCCTGGATACTGAACGCAGGGAGCCAACAGATCGCTTGCAAAGTTGAACCGAATGCAGGATTTGCGTGACGGCGACCACAAGGTTGGCGAAGGGCTGCGTGAGGAGATGGAGGTGGCTGAGAAGAAGGGGCGTTACATCGACCAGATCCTGCGCAAGCGGCAAGGCCGACCCCTAGGGATGGCGGCCCGTGGCAGAAAGCCAGCATCTGGACCGCTGGCCCCGTGGGCGCAACAGCAACAGCCAGGCGGGAGCGCTGGAGGGGCTGCGCTGCAAGTTGGGCAGGTGCGGCTGTGCTGGCAGTCTGGATACAGGGCTCGTTGTTGCTCACAGGTTGCAGCCTGCGGGGCAGGAGGGCAAGCATGTCTGACATGCTTGCTGTCCCAGGTCCTGCTATCGGTTCCACGCAATTGATGGGGAAGCAGTCTAGACATGTGTGAAAGGCATTACATTGGAACATTGTGAAGAGGATTTGTGCTTTAAGTTGCAGGCTGCCCCTGGCGTCCGTTTGCTAGCAGCAACTGAGACTGAACGCGACGTGCGTGCTGCGCTGGCTGGCCTGACGCCGCAGCATGACTCGGAAGAAGACAGGGACAGCTTGGAGGGCGAGGATTACTACTGGAGTGATGCCTGATTGCCTAGAGGATCTGCAGCTGGGTGGCGCGTGCCACTTGGAGGCCGAGAACATGTCCTAGGCCCCGTAGGGATTGCGGCTCTGCCAGTCCCGAAAGGCTGCAAATCTACTCGGTGAAAGGCAGTGCTGAGCTTTTGTCTGCAACAATTGACAATGATGGGTTGTCAATTACTCGTCCAACCTGGCTCAGGTTTTTTCTTGCTTGGTTGCTGCCAACATGTGGAGTTTCTTGTGCAACTTGGGGAAAGCCCTTGTTATCCACAAACCTGAGCCCTTCATATGCACATGCTTGTATAAACTCGGGTTGTTGCCCCACTGCTCCGTTGAAGCCTGCAGTGGATGTTGGGTGCAGCACTCTCGGGGTCGGCCACTAGCAGGCAAGGACATGGGGTTCAGGATTTTCGTTCTGAAAGGCTGGCTGCAACTACTGATTTGTTGCTGCTTGGCAAGTCTCTTGCTGCCTGCCTTCCAGGGAGCCCAACAACAGCCTGTAGTATATGTTCGCCAGGGTGGTGACATTTTCTGACTGGGCTTCGTGAGTGCATGTCCCTAGGGGCGCGCTGGGGAGCCTATCACATAGCACAGCATGGGCGCAAGTTACCCAGGGTGGTTCTCAGGTGCCCATTTCAATATCATCACGTGTCTGAAATGCTCGCAGCCCGTTATGCTGTGCACACACGGGCTCTTGATCGTCTCCTTCGGTGCCACTCAGCTGCCGCATGCGCCTGTGCATCTGCCGGCCTGCAGCTGTCACAACCCGAGCCAGCCAGCGTCCCAGAGTACCAACAGCACGTTTTGATCAAGCTCAACGCTCCTGAGGGCCACGCAGCGAGGGAGAGGGGGCATGGGTCCTGGTGGCAAGCATTTGTGGAGAAGGAGCCCTCAGTATTTGAGGCATTCAAAGCCCTTGCCAAGCACCAGGATGCCGTCAACAGCACCGTGAAGATAACAGCCTTCGACGATGTGGGCTTCCGGCAGCAACCAGCGGTGCCTGGCACCTGTGATGTAATCGCTTTCCCCGAGGGTGCGGTGCTGTCTAATCCAAGGCTGGCAGGGTGAAGCCTCCAGTGCGCCTGCCTGAAAGCAGGTCAGACAGCATTGCTGCTAGTCCAATGTCCGTGCTTGGCTTACATCTGCAGGTGTCCGCTATCGTAACCTTCCCCTGACCAGCCTTGGGGATGTCGTGCTTCATGCTGTGGCCGACAACCCCGCAGAGCTTCCCCCACTGCATAAAGATGTGCAGAAGCTACAGGTACCCCACCTCACCGATATCAGCTCAGCTACACTCAGGCAGCACAGGGGGAGGCATCCGTACCTCATGAGCTGGCTGATGGTCAAGTGGGTGAAAAAAGAACCCTATACCGTTGCCTTTGGCCTTTGCGTCGGCTTCTCTGTCCAGGAGTGCTGTGCCTTTAATTGCAGGAGGACGTGCCTGAAGTGGTGCTGCTTGTGTGCTGCCATGGGGCCCGAGATGCACGCTGTGGAGCCGTGGGGCCCACGTTAGCTGCCAAGTTGCTGAGCTTAGTCCGCAGCCAGGACTTGCAAGACAGAATCAAGGTGTACAAGACTAGCCATGTGGGCGGTTCCAAGGTTAGAAAGCGCAGACTGGCTGCAAGATAAGCAGGTCCTTGGGTGACGTGAGTGGTGGATCGCTTGCTGAGCGTGCTGAGTGTATCAGGGGCACCCCAGCGGCGCTGTGTATTCATCATTGCCAAGGATGCATCCTAATTAGACACTTGTCAGCTGGTGAAGGGGTGCTGTATGTTATTATATAGTGTAGTACTGCAATCCTGGATCCTGGACAGCAATTTCTTTAATGCCTGCGTGCAGTATGCTGGCAACGTGCTGGTCTTTGGGGCCATCCACCCGTGCGATGGTGACTGGTTTGGAGGCCTCAATGCCGACAATGCTGCGGAATTCCTAGAAAGCCTTGTTCACGTAGAGGTAAGCATGGCGTAGTTGCTGCATTGGCATCAGGTAATACATACACACATATCTGCGATACACATCTGTGCTCAGCTAGGCTCGCCCCATGGCGGGTCAACATGGCCAATGCACACCCAGCATGGGCTGCAAGTGCTGGACCACTTTGTGCAACTTCCCATGATGCCCACCTCCCCACCACCCCCAACCACCCCATAACCGCCGTGCCTCTGTTGCTTAACATGGCCCTCCGTGCCATCCTTCCGCATTTGTTGGCCTGCCTTGAAGGCCGAGCAATAAGCCTCAGTCCGCGGCGACGGAAACTCGCTGTTGACTGCTCGGCCTGCAGATTGGGACTGACGGGGGCGCCGAGGACTTGGTGCTGCGGCAGTGGTGGCGCGGGCGCATGGGGCTAGCCAAGGAGGAGCAGCGAGGGCTGTGGGAGCAGGGTGGCGGCATTGAGAACTGGGAGGGAGCGGAAGGTGCAGACGAGGAGGAGGACGAGGGGGAGTGGCAGGTAGAGGAAGGGAGCATGGGTGATGAAGAGGTGGAGCGGCTGTTGGGGCAGCCCAAGCCGAGGCAATGATGGCACGCGCTGCTGGTACAGGACAGGCTGGTTTGCGGGTAGAAGCCTTGGGATATAACGAGCCGCGAGTTTGTCTTCTATGTTACACTTCAGTCCTTTGCCAGGGAGCTACCCAGGTTTCACGCAGTTTGTAGGTGCAAGTGGTTGGCACATAGCAAGCACAGTACAGTGCAGCGCTGTGTCACAAGATATTTTGATTATGACCAAGAAGATCAAGATGCCCTGGTACAAGTGGGCTAGCAATACAGTGGGTAGTACTGAAGCATGTACTGCATATTGTCCTAAAGCCCTATTGCCTGCAATCGTCGGGAACTGACATACCACTCCTAGCTGATCAATCCATGCTGCTTACTAAGTCAAACTGGTCCTGTCCTGGTCCGTCTTGACTGCACCTATTCCATCAGCCAGCGCAAAGCAGTCAACCTGTCTACGAGCTGCAGAAGTCAGGGTTCATTGCATCCCACGCCACGCCTGTTGTAAGCTGCCCAGAGCTGATCCGGCTAACCTAGGCGGTGTCACGACGAGAGCCCATGCTTGTAGGCTTCAGCCATCCTATGGAGCTCTACTAGGAGCTCTTGCATCTCTGCATACAGACAAGAGAGGAATACCATGACAGGCGCTCGGCCACTACAAGCTGCAATGCAAGGTGGTCTTGCATGTTACTCGGAAGCCTGCGCTTTGGGCGGCAGGAGAAGGCACGGGGCCCAAATTGCCCCACCAGCTTTGCTTGCTGGTTTGCCAAGTAGAAGCAGGCGCAATACCTCGAACCCCACTGCCTAGTACCCTTGAAACTTTTGCTTGCTGGGTTGCCAAGTAGAACCAGGCGCAATACCTGGCACCCCACTGCCTATTGCCCTTCAGACCTACTCCACGCATGATAAGTGACTGCCCTGGTCCCCTTGGATCTAACATTGGCAGAGAGCGGCACCTTGTATGCTACCTACTCTTTGGCCCAAGCGTGGAGTCTCAGGGCATGCTTTGTACGGAGCACTGCCTTGATGCTACTTGAACTAACATTGTGCATAGCAGCATGGTGTAGGGACTGAGCAGCATTCAGTGCTTGTTTGCCTGGGGGTCCCACCTGGAGGCATAAAGATAGGCAGCTCCAGGCTAACTAGGATGGTCATATTGCCCGACAGCAGCGGCGTGCCGGCAGAGGGGAGGTAGTTGTAGAAGTTAGTCACGTTGACGTTGACGGGCGGCTCGGGAGCAGGCGTGTGGGTTGGGGTGGGAGGTGCAGGCGCAGCAGGGGCGGGGGTCCCCTGAGGACTGGCAGCTGCATATGTCCTGCATCCACAGCATCCACACAGCAGGGTTGAAAGTGCTTGTGGGACTTTCCACCCAACACCGACAAAGCCAAGGATGGTTTTGAACAGGTGAGCTTTCCATCACACAGGCCGCCCAGCAGGCCGCGCAGTCTCGTTTACAAGTAAGGCACAGCCCTGGAAGGGTGCACTACTAGAAACTGCGGCGGGCATTCCCCTCGCACTGCCACTGAGCCGCGTGACACCCACTGCAACTCACTTGTTGATGTTGTACACGTTGGTCACGTTGGTCGTCGTGCTGTTTTGCGTGTTCCAGGTGTTTGAGTTGAAAGAGTCTGCGGCAGGGCAAAGCTTCACATGACGTCTCACTCTCAGTCTAATGGTGGGTCAACACAGCTGGGCACGGCAGGAGGTGCAGCACAGCCCCATGTCATGCATGCACAAAGAGTGCCTGCCTTTGATTCCCAAGCTATTGTTCTGCCCGCCCACAGACAGTGTCGGGTTGCCGCCCGCATTGATGGAGCCCCCAGCCGAGTTGCATGTGGCGCCGACGCAGGTGGACCCTGCAGACACACACGTCGTGGAAGGGATTTCACGCGATGATGGTCCAGCTGAATCACCTCCTTTGCAACAAGCTCCAGACACCAAGTGTGCCGGCGCACGGACGCATGGACGCAGTGGACACAAATGCCTGGCCATCAGGGGAGGGTGATGGTTCAAGGCATGCACTGGAGTAGGAGGCGCCGGCACCCCCCTCCGGCCCAGCAGAGCACAGCAGGCTTACCGCCGCCAGCAGCCTCGGGCTGGCCGGCAGGGGAGGCGGCCTGATTAATGGTGCCGATGGTGGCGCCCTGGTTGACGCCCCCAATGGCGCTGGCAGACCCCGAGCCGCTGTTGACAGTCTGGGTTGGGTTCCCGCCGGCTATGATCATGGTATTCCTGTGAAGACATGGGAAGGGAAGGGTCGCAGGTTCAGGTGGGGCTCCCTCAGGGCAATGCTGAGCTGGCTGGACTTCCCTTCATTGGCCATCTGCTCCACGCACAATGTGACACCTTGCGTTGCCATCATAGAACATGCACTAGCCGCATGCATGTCAGCATCTCACACAACCCACTGTTTCAACCCAAGCCCTTCAGAGATCCACCAACAGCTGCCTATCCTAAAGCAGAGGTGCGCATTACCTACGCAGCCCCCTGCGGCACTACAACACCCGCAGCAGTCGCCCGCCCAGATATGCATCATGTTTCCGTTTGAGGGGCATAGCTCCTCCTCCCAGCAGGCAGTCTAGCTGCGCAGCACTAGAATGTACAGAGGCTGACAGCATCGCACCCGGCGGAGGCATCGTCTTGAACGCCATCATCGTTCTGGATGTTATTGTTGGTGGGCGCGTTGAAGCTCCCCGTGTTACTGCAAGCATACCGGCAAGTCAGCGCAAAGCCTCCACAGAAAAGGAGGTTCTGGCGGTGCAGCAAGCAAACACCCATGATATAGCAAGATGGCGGCACCTCGTGCCTACGTCCCAGGAGCGACCACCCAGCTGCCTTCTTCTGACCCTCCAACCCCACCCCGCCGGGCACAACCGATGCAGCGACCTTGTGGAGGTGACAATCTCATTGTACTAGATATTACCCCAACGGTGACAGTACCCAGAGCATGACCCGGATGCCCGGACCGCCACCACGCCGTCACGTGCCTGGCACCCCAGCATGGAGCCCACCGCAGCACCCACCACGCAACTCACCTCACGCCCGCGTTCCCTGCCCCCGAGTTAGACACGTCCCCGATGCTGCCAGAGTTGTGTGTCTCGTTGCTGGTGGCCACGTCCTGCTGCGCTGCCTTGGTGGTGTTGCCGGCGGGCTCCGGGGAGGGGCTGGCCTCTGCTGCTGCGGGCGACTCCCCTGCAGCCCCGGGGGAGGGCGATGCCCCAGCATCCCCTGATGTCCCCGTACTCTGCGCTGTGTCTGGAACCTGGTTGACAGTGCCGATGGTCGCCCCCTGCGTCTGGCTGCCCACGCTGCTGGCGGTGCCGGAGCCGCTCGCTGCTGCCCCTGCTGCTGCCCCTCCAGTGACGGCCAACGTGTTCCTGAATGGCAGCAGGACCGGCTGGGTCTGGGCTGGCTTCTGCTCTTGTGAGCACAGCCCACCACATGTGAGATACAGTGCTCGAGCCTGGCACTTGGCTTGAGAATACAATATCCCCTCCGACAGCCATGAGGTGCTTGGTAGTGCATCGCTGTCACCCTGCCACCAGTGGCACGGCATGCGCAGCGCCTTTGCTAGACTCAGCCGCTCACCCCGAGGAGTTGTCATCCAGGATGCCATCATCGTTGGCAATGTTGATGTTGGTTGGGTTTGCAGAGTGGGCACTGCACGAGACCAAACACTGCCCGTGAGTCGGGCTGTCAAAGCCAAGAACGAAGTGTAAGTGTGCCTAAGAACAGTGATGCCCCCTGCTGTTTGGCTTGCCTTCCCAGACCCTGCCAGTCAGGCTTTAGAAGTTCGGGGGCATGCAGGACTGCAAAGCAGCAGGGAGGCCCTTCTGCTGCTGACTTACTTGGCGCCTGTGTTGCCCGTGCCAGCATTTGCGACGCTGCTCTGGCTGCCAGAGTTGGTGTTGGAGTTGGTGGTGCCTACCGTCTGGGACGCACTAGTCGTGTTAGAAGGAGCAGGACTGGTGCCAGCTGCCTGGGTGGCTGCAGTTTCTAATGCTGCTGTGGTGGGCTTGGGACTGATCGCACCAACGGCTGCCTGCAGGCATGGCCAAGGCATCTCACCTCACCGAAGGAGGGCCCCTGGCACAGTTTCTGCTATCCACCCCATGATGATGCGCACATGCACCGCAAGCTGCTGCCCAGTTGGGCCGTCCACCCAACAGAAAGGCCCCCAGGGCTGGATCGGTACTCGATATTGTAGCGTTCATGCGGAGCCTCCTGTCGCTGCACCCTCTCACCTTGGTAGCTACGGGCGCAACCTTGGTCTCACTGCCTTTGACAGCAAGTCTGGGATCGGACTGCAAGGTGAAATGACAGGCTTTAGCGGCACCTCGGCGGGAAGGCACACAACGCTTGCATTCGCTTCCAGCAGGTGCGGCTCACCGGTGCCACGCAGGTCCTCCGGTTGGTTCATGGCTTGGAGCAAGGTAGGTTAGTAAGGCTCGACAGGCGGCCCAGATGGCACAGTACAATCAATTTTCACCTTGGCAGGAGCAGCCTCAGGCTGAGGTGCAGGCGCTGGGGCAGCGGTCGCCACCTCCGCCCCAAGAGACCTTCGATTGACTGCCCCACCCTGGACCGTAGGGGGAAGGGCGGCTGCCACAAGGACCAGCAACAGGACAACAGCGGTACTCGTCTGCAGGCAGTCAAGCAGTTCAGTGATCAAGTGCATCTAGGCCATGACCGTCATCGGCTCTGTGCTCACGCGCCATCACTGGCAGGCCCACCCGTGGGTTGGGAGGCACATGCCATATGCAACCGGTGTTCAAGGAGGGGAAGCAAGATGATGTTTGGGAAGACTTGCTGATCAGCCGGGTCGATTCGCTGTTGGCTGAACTTCACGCAACGGTGGAATGATTATCAATTGAAACGGAACTCTTCAACCATAACTATTAGCGCGCCGAGACAGAAAGGGCGCCTTGGATGAGAGGCGCAAGTTTGCCAAGCACAGGCTTCAGGCCGTTCTTTTGGATTCGCAGGCAGCGCCCAAGTCTGATATAACCCACTGCCTGCAGAGGTCTTACCCGACGTTCGGAGAGTACCATGACGACCCGTCTTTGATGGCAACAGCTTCCTTGAGGCGCTAAGCGAGGTGTTTAGTACCAGACCATAAAGCCCAAGTTGAGACCTAGACGTTCTATGCTTGTCAATAACGATCTCCACCTGTACCCCAGGCAGGCCCATAGCTAAACCCTCTGCCTTTCCTTCCTAGGCTCGTCGTACCCCTCCCCCTGACCGCCAGTAGGGTAGGGGAAGTGCTGGACAGTTACAAGGGATAACAGGTCAGCAAGCGTACCGTGACTCTCGTTTGCACGGGATTTGAAGGCAGTTCGTATCTGCGACATGGCAGGCAGACGACCCCGAGCGGGGGGAGGAGAACCTTAGTAATGCCTTACGGCATGCGCGCCGGGTGGAAGTGTGTCCCACCCGCCCCAGCAGCGTGCAATGACAACCATTTTTCTGCTAGTGTGCATGCATCACGAGAATAAAAACTTATGATCAAGGCAGCTTGAGGAGCACGGTGCCTGACTGTTATTATCTGTAGCTCAGTTCAGAGATTTGTAGAAGCATGTCAGGGGCCAGCAGTGATGACGATGATATGCCAGAGCTGCAGCTGCTAGTCGCTCCACAGCTCGCACCAGCCAGCTTGCCCCCACCACCGTCAGGTGCCCAACCTGCCACTGAGACCACAGACGCCCCTGCACCTGTGCCAGTCACTTTGATAACAGGGTGAGGACCGCTACCCACCACTCGGTCCATGTCCCACTGGGGACCCCTGTCGGTGCCGCTGGAGAGGGCACAGACAAAGCTGCGGGCCCTGAAACTGGTTAGGTGGTGTCACACAAGCTCTGTCGGAGTGCTAAAAGAGGGTAGAGGCGCGCAGTAGCCTGCGGGCAGAAATCAAGAGGCCATCTGCCCATGCAGATACCTGGGAGCTGGCAAAACAACCCTGGTCAACTACATCCTGACCGCCAAGCACGGGTGCAGGTGCGCTTGCATGGCAGACCACCCGCCCCAGCCGTGCATCTGCCATTTTTACCTCCTGTGCGAGTTGGACAGAGGTGGGTGTTGGGGATCCGTTGGCTGGCGGGCGGATCAGGCGCTGACTCTGGTTATGCACCCTCTGCAGGTGTGCGGTGCTGCTTAACGAAATCGGCGACTCGGCTGATGTGGAGCGAGCGCTGGTGAAGGAGCCAGAGGTGTGGGGATGGGCAGCTTGAACCCTTGGTGCAGGCTAGGGGAGGGAGGCCTTTTGTGAAGGGGCATCTCCGCCACTCGACAAAGTGCATGGGAGGTCCCTGCTGCTCCCCCTTGTAGGCCTTGCTTTGTAGGGAGAGCGGTCCCCATTGCTAACGTTTGTGAGCAGCTTGCCCTTGCAACCAACGCCCTGCAGGGCTCCGAGGCGGCCGCCATGGACGAGTGGGTGACTGTTGAGAACGGCTGTATCTGCTGCAGCAGCAAGAACGACATGGTGAAGGCCCTGGAGGCGCTGATGCAGCAGCGGGACAGGTTCGACTATGTGGTGATTGAGACCACAGGTGGGTGGGTGGGTGGTGATGGGTCTGTCCATGGCGGGTGTGGCGGTGGGGTAAAGGGGGCTGGGGCAGAAAAGGTGCGCTCACCCCCACTAGCTCCATGCAAGTGCCCATCCTCTGCACTTATGTGGTAGCAGCGCCCTGCAGGGGACATGTGTGGTGTGTAGTCCTATTTGCCAGCCTGCCTGCCAGCCTGCCTGCCAGCCGGCCTGCCTGCCTGCCGCCTGTGGTGCTGATGAGCAGCAATATATGGTCTGGTGTGGGGCATGGGTGAGGCATCACAGGATACTAGCCCCAGGACCGCCTCTGCTCCATGTGCAGTCTGTCATGCAGCCTGCAGTTCCCTCGGACCGATACCCCCTTGCAAGGGCTTGTGAGCAGGTCTGGCCAACCCCGGCCCCGTGGCCGCCGCCCTCTGGACAGACGCCGAGCTGGAGAGCAGCATCTGCCTGGACGCGGTGGTCACAGTTGTGGATGCCAAGAACATTCTGCGCCAGCTGCGGGATCAGCCTGGCCGTAATGCTGAGGCCCAGCCGGGCGCTGAGGCTTCGGTGAACGAGGCACAGCAGCAGCTGGCATTTGCGGATGTAGTGCTGCTGAATAAGGTGCGCAGCGATGGCAGGGATCACTCCTAGGAGAGCGAGGCTCGCGGGCAACAACTTCTTGCATGCTGTTGACGGCATGGACCGTCACTGTGTTGCTCATAGAGAATTTGAAGTGTGTAGCCTGTGCAGTGTTTGTGCAGCAAGCTTGCCAGAGGAGATACTGAAGCAGAAAGCGAGCAGTGGGCAGTGGTACGCTTGATACTGCTCTCAGGATGCATTCCTGTAGCCGCTGCGACTGCTGCCCCTTGTGCAGGTTGACCTGGTCAGCCCGGCCCAGCTGCAGGAGATCATGCGGGAGATCGCAGCCGTCAACGGCGATGCGCGCGTGCTGCCCTGCCAGCGGTGCCAGGTGGACCTGGGCCATATTCTCAATACCGGCATCTACTCTGGCACCCTGGCAGGGCCTGCAGCTGGGCCCCAGCCCACACCCCTCCCCAAGGCCTCAGTGGGTGATAGCACTGCTGTACCAGCAGCACCACAGCAACGGGACGGCCAGGCAACGGACCTTGCAGTTGAGGAGGCCTGCTGCGGCCATGCAGCCAGCGAGCAAGAGGCAGGGGCAGCTGACATTGACACCGGGCATCATGCCCCGGCCTGTTCCCTCCACGGGGCCGGCTGCAGCGGCGGCCACGGCCCGCAGCACCAGCAGGGCCTGGACGCGGCCACACAAGTGCGGACGCTCAGCATCCTCCTGCCCGACCGGCCGCTGCAATTGGAGCGCTTGCGCCACTGGCTGGATGACCTGCTGTGGGAGGAGCGTACCCCTGACCGGCCCGACATTTTGCGTGTGAAGGGGCTGCTGTGGGTGCAGGGCAGCCCGCACAAGCATGTGTGCCAGGCTGTGTATGACATATATGATGTGGTGGAGGGCCCGGCGTGGCAGAGTGACGAGCGTAGGTTCAGCAAGCTTGTGTTCATAGGCCGACGGCTGGACCGGGCAGCGCTGGCTGCACAGCTGGGAGATTGGCTTGCAGACAATGGTGACATGTAGCACGGAAGCTAGCTGGTCTTTTGCAGACCTTCTGGTCAGGGATTGGCAAGCATGTCATGCAGGCTTCTTGAGATGTCAAATGCGGCATGGCTGCAGAGAGCAAGAGAGAAGGCTGAAATGCAGCTCCAACGTCTTGTGCATGTGGTGCCCTACACCAATTGGGTCCAGACAGCTGCCGCCTCTACGTCCTCAAAAGTGTGCCACTTTCCTAGTTCTCTCAAAAAATGTTTCTTGTGCTTACCAACTTCCCTGACCATAACAAGGCCAGGCCACACATGGCCTGTGCTGACCACCTGTCAGCCGCTGAGCAAAAACTACACTACACCTCAAGCATCTTAATGCACCATTCCTTGCTTCAATCCTCTCACAACAATATAACTTAACACTCCGTGTGTGCAACTGCCTTGAGCCGGCAACAAAGCATTCTACAGTAAAAGAAAGACCTTCCTCCATATGAGAGGAAACAGCTAAAGCGGTGCCCTGGTCACCACCTTGGAAGTGTTAAAACCTAAGATATCATGCTTGACACATTGCCATTAGCTCTGCCGATTATCATGCCGAGCTGGAGGGAAAAGCACCGAAAGGCAGGCACTCAGCTTTACCAAAATTGCTGCCAGTAAACCGATGAGGGTTTTGTAATGATTTTTAATGAATTAGCATGAAATTGGGACAGTATGCTACTCCCCACTTCACTTGAAATCAATCTTGCAGATCTGCTGCATCACATACTGGCCAACATGTAGCCACATCACCAGGCATACCTACGCAGACACGCATCTTTAACCCATTCACAACCACACTGCTAACAACCCCATCAGTAACCACTGCCAATACAGCCATCCAGTACCCAGCTGACACCCTTCCTCCAGCTGCCAGGTCAGCTGCCAGCTCCTCAAGCTGCTACCCGCACGTCAGTCTAGAAACCCCTGGTCTTGCGGCGCAGCGCAAAGTAGATCACGAAGCGGAGGAAGATCATGAAGCCCAGCAGAATGAAGGCATCGCGTATGGCCTCCCCGCGGTTGGAGGGGTCTTGAACCAGCCCCAGCGCCGACTTGAGGCTACAAGCAGCAGAGAGGCGCCACGAGGTGAGCCAGCACCGATTGGTTGAACCAAGGCTCAGCATAGGCCTGCCCAGGAATACTGAAAACAGTAACAATGACCATAAGTTCCTTCAGCTGGCAGGCTGCCCCTCATATCACCATGCAGACACGCATGCCACAGCTGCCCCCAAGTGAAGCACAGACTCCTTGGGCAGTGCTAAGGGATTCACCACTCACTCGTCCACGGGTGCACAGTCGGGGCGGCCCTCGGGTGACGACGGGTCGGTGAGGGTGCACACCTCGGCGCCGGGGGAGGTGTCCATACACCGGTAGATGGCGCGATTGCCCCCATCAAACTCGATGTACAGCAGCACACCTGCAATCAGACCCATGCGCAGTAGTTGCATGGTCGCGTGGGCGCCAGTTCGCATGATAAAGACCGGCAGTGAATGCACATTGATGCCCCGGTCATGCACGCAACACATATGCCATGCAGTACACATTAAGGCTCCCACACCTGCACAGAGACTCGCCACCTCTTCCACACAGAAGGCTGGGGACGCCTACGGCCCTTGCTACCCCCACCACCTTTGGTCATCAGACAGCAGGCGAGCAGACAAGTGGTGCTCAAACGTGGTGGTAGATCAGGCTCACCAAGCGCATAGTAGATGTACGACAGATACTTGAGCCACCCAATCCAGTCTGGCAGCTGAGCCACGAAGAAGCCTCCGGTAAGCACCTGCAAACAACCGGGGCAGTGATGCACATACTTCACTACAAGTACAAGGCTCAAGGCGCAACATCTGACAGGCTTTGACAGAAGACAAGCATTTCAAGCAACTTAATTCCTCACAGTGCAAGCACAACAACCTGCCCCAGCAATATATCAACCAATTGCCACCCTGTCCAGCCTCTTGATGTGTACTAGCATGCATTGCACGCCACCGTCCCTCACCATTGTCAGCATAATGACTGATGCGATCGTCTGGGCCGACTTGGGCACCACGATCACCGCACCAAGCAGCAGGCCGACGCCCTGCACAAATGAAAGCCAGGCTGCTCTTCAGCTGTATGTGCGCCATCTACAAGTCATCTCCACCGCCAGGTAGCGGGACACTGCTAGAAGACTGGCGTCTAACCCACAGGCAACTGACTGACTACCCACACTTTGCCCCCACGAGGCTACCTGGCAAACCAGCCCTAAAACCCAGGCTCCCACCCATGCCAGGCCAGGGTGGCTTCTTACCTGCGCAACCAGCATCGCCAGTATGTTGATGCCGTAGTTACCGAAGAAGGCGCCGGCGTTGTACCGCAGTCCTCCCATGAAGTACACGATGATCATGAACACCGTGGGTATCTACACGGCCAGCCAGCACTCCATTAATCAGCGAAATCAGTTTTATGGCTCCATTTTACAAAGCTTACAAGATACAGGCTTGGGTCGACTTGAAAAGCCACATTGTAACGACCTTTGCTTGTTGGCCAGCCGCCACTGCATTGCGGGTGGTTGCTTTTACAATCCACAGCTCATACAAGCCTGCCAGACAACACCCACCGCAAAATCCATGGGGAGGTCTGATGCTGTGCGCGCAATGTAGAAGGCAGACAGCCTGCACAGCCAGAAACTGACAGCAGCTTACTAGCATACTCAGGTAGGGAACCTGTGCCAGTCAAAAGCAGGTGCTTCACTGTGGTCAGACTGCAAATGCCCAAATGACCCCCGCTCCACTAACAAGGGCTTGCTGCCACAATAGTGTGATCCCAGAGTCTTTTCCGCCTTCCTACGCCTTACCACGGTAACGCCACGCTACAATCCGCCTCTCACCATCTATCTAGGTGCCCTCTCCCATCCTGCTCATGTGCCTCAAGTCATCCGACCCTCCAATCACTTAGCTTGCTGGGTGCAGGCCGAGCACCTCCTGCAACACAACCCCCCACCTAGCAGCGAAGCCAAGCATACAGGTCCGGCGCAGGTTCAGCCGCCCACCCACCTGTACATGCCGCTGGCCCTCTCCTTGAGCATCATCTTGTGCTCCTCGGGGAAAGTGAACAACGCCACAAACAGCGCCCGGATGGACAGGAACATCAGCTCAAAGAACAGCAGGCCTGCGGACATAGCACGGGGTGCGAGGGCCATTCGTTTTTTTTATGGCCTGTCCTGTGCAAGCCTACTGCAGCTCATTGGACGGGACTGGATTGCACCGGCGTCAAAGCACAGTGTACAACAGCTGACAGCAACTGACAGTGCCCTGTCCCTGCGCCGAGGGCCATCCCCCTACCACCGGCGCAGGGCTGGCACCCACCCGACCAGGCTCACCTAATGTGTTCCTGGCGGATAGTAGTGTGTCCTTGTTGGCCTTCTGGAGCCAGAACAGGCCGGCCAGCACCGCGATGGTGATGTACTGGAAGATGTCCTGCTTGCTGAAAGTCTGCAGGGTAGGAGCAGGCCAACGCACATCACGCGCATTGCTGCACATCCCGGGAGGCCTTGCTGCTAGCTGGGCCCCAAAAAGTGACAGATTGCAACCATGGGCCAGACACGCACGCACCTAAATGAATCTCCTGCTTTGCTTCAAATTTGTATATGTCATACACGCCTTGCCAGAACACTTCCCAACAGGGGTGAGCAAGTGGTCACACCACCTTGCGCCCACATACCTCGAAGCGCCTCGTACGAATGGAGCGGCGGAACAGTATCGCCACCTGCTGGTGGAAGGGCGCGCCCCACCGCGGCTCCCCCATGTCTAACCCAGCCTCCTCGTCATCGCTGGCACTTCCCTCCTCCTCCTCGGTGCCGCTGCTGCCACCCTCCTGCTGCTGGTAGCCCTTGTTGCTGGGCAGGCCGCCCGGCTGGCCCTTGGCCCCCGGCCCTGCAGCTACTGCCCAGCTCTGACCCTCTTCCGCGGCTGCCACGCTGGCTGCCGTGCTGCTGTGGTAGGCAAAGGCGGACCTGCGGCTGCTGTCCCAAGCAGAGGGGGTGGCCGGGGATGGAGGCCGCGGCTGTCCCCCTGTTGCAGCGGCAGCGTAGGAGGGCGGCAGGGGGCTGCTGGCGTCTGCCCCGCTGCCCTTGAAGCTGCGGTAGCCATCTATCGCATGGCTCTTAAGGAAGGCCTCGCTGGAGTCTACCAGGTACTGGCGGGTGGCCTCCCCATCCCTGCAGGCACAGCAGCGAGGGATACAGTCTCCTACATGCCTTGTTGATGCACATACCAGGTCGAACGCACACGTCCTGGCTACTCGGCTGCCTCTGGCTATGCGGCTGATAGTAGCAGGAGACCAGTGTTCCCTGTGTCAAACTCCGAGGTGCTTTGCATTCTAGCATGCTCTTTATTAGGCCCATGGAGGACAAACCACAGCTGGCCTCATCTTTGCCCGATAAATGCTTACAACCTCTACTGCCTTGGGGACGTCCATGTACCCCCCCCCCCCCCCCCGACCACCACTTCCGGTGCAAGCCAAGAAGCTGCCACTCTCTTACCACACAAGCCAAGAGCGCCCCGGCCAGGTGCAGGGCACTCGCGCACAGGCTCAACCCATCAAGAAAGAGACAAACACACACATGTAAAAACACCGGTCTAACCCTAGGCAGCGACCGTGCCCCACACTTGCCTGTCGCCCACTTCCACATCCCCCGAGGCCAAGTCCAGGATGAAGTCGGCCACGTTCACGCCAAAGGGCAGCTGCGCGCCCAGGTCTCCAAAGAACTCCACCGCATGCGCCGCCTGGCCATAGTACATCACATGACCCTGCAAAAGTTACAATGGCAATGAAGGAGAGGGCGCAGGTAGTTAGAGGGCCGCTAGATTAGGTAAATGATCCGCCTGGTGAGACAATCAACTGCCTGCAAGAACCTAACAAAGCCAAGCAGCCAGGCCCCACCACAAGGGCCAGCATGCCAACACCAGTTTCATGCCACACAACCACCCCCCCACATGCACGGCTGCCATCAACAGCAGCATGTTGCGAGCATAAAAGCTTGCACAGTCCTGCAAGACTGCCTGCGGTTTACATTTCTGGTACTACCCCCACCTGACTGAGGAGCAAGAGCTTGTCCAGTTGCTGGTAGAGGCGCGAGGAAGGCTGGTGGATGGTTGTTATAATGGCCCGCCCGCCCACTGCCAGCTGGCGCAGCACACCCAGCAGGTGCATGGCAGTCGTAGAGTCCAGGCCGCTGCATAGAAGATATGGCACTCGCATAGGGTCAGCAACGTCAGCCCACGAGTCAGGATGTAACGCAGCCACGTCTGCTGGGTCCACGGGCCAAGCATTGCGGAGTATATGGTTGCCATATGAAAGGTAGGAAGGGCACAACTCTTCACTCTCCTCAAGCTTTAATCAGCCCGTAGATATCTCTCAAATCTAGCAGACGGGAAGTGGCATACAGGACATGCAGCTTGCCTGGTTGGCTCATCCAAGAAGAGCAGTGAGGGGTTGATGAGGAGCTCATGCCCGCATGACGTCCGCTTCCTCTCACCCCCTGAGATACCCTTCCGAAAGAAACCGCCTGCAGAGCCACAGCCACAGCCAGGCTCAGCGCAGGGGTCTCCTATGACGTATCTTCTCTATCACTGTTGCAGCTCTTTAAGACGAGATGCGAGGCAAAGGCATCAACCATGCCTGTTGCATGGAAGGGCAAACACAACACAAAGCACCTCCCACACTGTATCGCTCACAGAAGCACTGTTTGCACGTCCTGCCCGCCATGCAATACCTAAGCCCCACCCCGACAGTGCAGGCCTTACCAATGATTGTGTCCCGGCACGTGTCCAGCCCCAGAGCCTTGATGACCGTGTCCACGCGGGCTCGCTTGTCAGCAACTGACATCGTGCGTGGCAGGCGCAGCATGGCAGCATAGTAGAGTACTTCGTAGACAGTCAGGCTTTCGTACAGCAGGTCGTCCTGCGATATGAGCGGGGAACGGGTGTACATTTGTCGCTGTTGGCAGCTAAGGCAGCTACCCCCCAAGCGTTGGGAAATGAGCTGACCCAGCTAACTCCCCTAACCAGGTCAAAGCCCGTCGTAACAAGACACACAGACAGACAGCCCAAGGGTGCAACCAACATGTTCTGCAAAGCAGTCCTGCATGCGCTGTCAACTTGCCTGCATGACGTATCCTATCTGTCGCTTGAGCCGTTTGCTCAACTTCTGCCCATTGAAGGTTACACGGCCTTCCACCTTCATGTGCCTGCACCAAGCACAGCTCTCCACTGCTTACACAAGCCCTTACAACGCCCGCAGCAGAGCCCATATCCACCTGGACCCACCACAACAAACAAAACGCTCCATGGGCCTGCCTGATCACCGTGTCTCATGAGCGGTTTTTGATATAGCGCTGAGAAGGCCAGGAGCATTCCTCCTGCATCATGACACACTCACTTCTGCTGCCGGGCCCCCAAAATTGATAGCAAGGTTGTCTTGCCGCTGCCGCTTGGACCTGCAGCGTGGCAAATGAAGTCCCTTTGTGAAGATGCTGGGCGAGGCACATAACCACTGCTCCCAACACAGAGCTTGCGCTGCAATTTTTGCTAAAAAACAATACATGCCTACCCATGCGCACCACATCTGGAACTCGATGCTGGAAGTTAAGAGCGCTTGCGGGGCAGCGCGTGCACCCAGAAGATGCAAAGGCGGCCGAGGAAGGCTGCGAAATCATGACGGTGGCTGCTCATTTCCCGAGCACAAGACACTCCACCCTAGTCTAACGAGACCGCCCAGGGGAACCTTGAGGTCACTCACCCATGAGAGCCAGGACCTCGCCTGGCCGTACAGAACCGCTCACATCGAAAAGTATCTGCATGCACCTCGATGAGATTCAGCTGTAAATATGGCTGGCCGGCTGGCTGTGCGGAGTGCACCTTGCACTGAATGCACTCGTACTGCAACCCACCAGTGCATGCAAAGTCTGGAAAACATGGTGCTTTCTCTTCTTTTTTGTCCTGTGCCAAGGACTGCTCTGGCACAAGCAGTCCTTGGTCACATCACTGACATCAAGCCTCACCTGCCGGTATTTGCCCCCGTCCACAAGTTCCTTCTTGCTGCTGCTGAACACTGAGGTCAACTTTGACCATGTGGAGGGCTGGTTGAACAGGTTAGGTACAGCAGCACAGACGTGCTCTATCTCGACGTTGATCTGTTTGTGTGAGGGAATGGGCTGCAACAAGGAGCCCGCATCAGACCCGTCCACTCGAACGTGAAGCTGCACCTCTCCACCGTGACCCCCTTTCCTGGGCTGTGCTGTTGATGTCATGACGATGGGACCTGCGGACTGTTTCTGCCTTGGTCGGATCGCCAGGCAAACTAATGGCTTGGGAGGGTCATGGGCCTGCTTGCGTACGGGCTTACCTAAGATTCGGCAGAGCTTCCCAAACCGAAGATGGTGGGGAACGCGCAGGCGCAGGCCGCCACCGTGGAGGACCACACGATCTCCAACCGGAATCTCGTCGTACCTTCTGTGGTATAGATAGTGCTATCATAGTGGCCATTGAGGGTCTTGTGGTGCTTTAATCTGGCCAGACGTACCCGTGAATGCTTCGGAAGGGAAGCTGACTCACAAATTAGCTCGCTCCCGCTGGACAGCTTCCTTTGCCAGCCTTCTCGTGGTGGCTACCTGCGCCCGGAGCCAAACCGTGAGCCGAACCGACTACGTCGCTAAGCTTTGGGGGCTGAAGCTTAGCCCATACCCTTGTGAGGCTGTAACTGTGCAATAGGCACGTCTGCGTACACGGGCGAGGTGTGCACCGGGACGTACGGGCCATGCGACTTTCAAACTAGGTATTCGTAAGTGGCGGTGGTGGCAGGCAGTGCGCATTGAGGAGAGGAAGGGTACAACGGACTGGCGGGGCTGGATCAAACGGTCCTTGTTCCTTATTCTTAAGCTGCAGTGGTAACTGGCAACGCACTTATCAGTAAGGGTGGCAGGTAGTGGGAATAGGGAGTAAGAAGTAAGCTATCAGCATGGGTGGCATGTAATGCGAGCAGGGAGTGAGAGTTGAGCTGTGCGAACAGGCTATACTGACAGGCTGAATGCAGCATGTGCCTTAGTCTTGCCTATGTCCTGATCCAGTATTTCTCTCCCCAAGATAAGCTAAGTTATGCTATGCATACTAGTGCAGCTGGCATCTGCCAAACCGATGTCTAAGCCATTCCTGTTACGCATCCGATCTTGAGTAGGTTCCTGTATTTGCCCTGGCTTAATGCAAGGATGACTCCTCTTACCGTGCCTGTAAGGCAGGCCGACCTTGCGGTGTGACCCTTGCATATGATTAACCAGGGTAGGACTCACCGACGCAGAGCTATATTGCACACAACTCGGCTACAGCAAGGTCAGCAACCAATGCCTTCACCAGGGCTTGATCTTGCTTGATCAGTAGTCCATCCACATCGCTAGGCAGCTTGTCCCGTAAGCACTGGGACCCCAGAGCCACTTTTTCTCTCAGCAGCGCTTCTACCCAGTCGATGCAGGCATCAACCTCAGCTAACAAGCTGCCTGCTGCACCTGCTGCCCGCTGAGCCTGCTGCTCATTCAGAATGCTGGGCTGCACCTCGACAATAACCCCGACCAGTTCTGCCGCGCGCTGCATACTACTGGTCAGCTCCTCGCCCAAAGCATGTAGCAGCAGCTGGTCATCTGCTTGCAAAGCAAGCTCAGCAAAGCATGCGCTGTGCCAAGTGATTTGGACATAGGCAGCAGGGACAGCAGCAGCCGGTGGGCTGGGTGTAGCAGCAGCTGGGAGGCTGTAACATGCCTGATGCCTGGCTCCACAAAAGGGCCGGTTCGCTGGCAAGGGTGCTAGCCCTAGCTGCTGGAAGAGTGCATCCAAAAGCCAGTACAGATCTGTCGCTCCTGACTGCACCACCAAGTCCAGCCGGTGTCGCCAGGGGTGCTTCAGGGCGGCACCATCCTCTGCACACGTGCCGGCCGCGGCATGCTGCAGCGGCGGCTCTTCCAGTGGTTGTTGACCGGGTGCATCCCTGCCAGCTGGTCCCCTGAAGGGAAGGTGTGGCTGCCAGGGCAGTGACACCCTCCCCGCAGGGATGAACCCACTGCGGTCGGCCCCGGCCAATGACAGGACGTCATGTCCGCTAGGAGGGCTACCCAACACCACCCCAACGTCCACCGACTGGCTTGCCGCAGGGTCCTTACCCAGGCCAGCTCCCTGCACCTGCACCTGCTGCTGCACCGTCAGCATGCATGAGAGCTGCAAACGCCTGCTTCTGTCAGCTGCTGTGGGTGCTGCTGCCCCTGGCAGGCTTCCTCCGGAGGGCAGCCAGCAGCCTCTATGGTGCAAAGTGGTTGTTGACAGGATAGGGTTGGCTGCCACAAGGAATGCCGAGCTGCGCAACAAGCACAGAGGTGACACACCCTGGCTTTACACACAACTACGAAGCGTGCCGCCGTGAGGTCTGTGCAGCATTTAGGCAAGGCCTTGGCTATGCAGCCTGCAACTTGAAGCACAGCCGAACTGGGGACCCCCCCC
>BBXU01000040.1:0-31723 GCA_001598975.1 Parachlorella kessleri
ACCCCCCCCCCCCCGGCCCAAGCATGCGCTGAGTGCATCTATATTCCGGCGCCTGGAGAAGTTCCCGTCCTGCTTAGGAGCGCATTACAACGAATGCCATGCACTTGCATTGCCGCATCCACTGTCAGCTACCTACATAACATGGAAACGGCATCCACCTGACCGTGTGACTGCCGCCTTTGGGAGCAGGCGTACCTGGCATCCACAAGCAGCCCCTCAGGCACATCCAGCTCCACCAACAGCTGCCAGCCAGCCTCCGAGGAAGGCCCAGCCGGCTCAGCAGCAAGAGCCACAACTCGTAGCCCACGAGCAGCCCACAAATCATTGCCGCTGACGATGCTGTTTCTGCTGGCTGGCGGGCCAGCTGTGCTGCCACCATCCACCATGCTGGTGCCAGCCAATGGGGCTGGACCTGGGCCCGACCACGTCGCCCTGCAGTAGTGCGCTAGCACGCCTTCCGCGGATTGCACGGCACGCTGCTTCTGCTGGACCAGCTGCCGCACGCTCGCCAGCTGGGACTGACCCGCATCCACGCGGTGCTGGAGGGAGGAGACGACCTGCTTCATCACACCACAGGGACAGCGGGGACACCTTACTCACAGTTTACTGCAAGGTGGTTGCTGACCGACAGGCTATTTGTTCACTGGTAAATCCCCGCAGTTGCAACGTGGCAGTCAGGGCTGTGAGTGTATGCAGACGCAGCTCCACACGACCTGTGCATCTGCCCATGATCTGGAAGACCAAGCAGCGCTCATGTGCCTCCTTAGTCACCTTCAGTAAGCCGCGGCGAGCGTCCTCACTATCCAGGTGGCTAGCCCCCCCAGGTGCCGCCTGCTGCCGGGTCTGGTGCAGCACCCCCAAGGTGTAATAGTCCTCACTGGTGTCCTCAACCCCATGATCGAGCCTTGCTGTCCCATGCTGCCCGTGCTGGCTGGCCTCCAAGCTTAAATGGGCAGCTGGCAAGAACGCATAGCTGGCGCTGGCACCCGCAGCGGGCACGGCAGGTGCAGGCTGGTGGGACACTTCCGGGTGGCGGGACAACATGGCAAATGGGAGGGCAGTGGTGACCATTTGACCGTCTGCTGGGCTGCCGCCTGCAGCAAACAATTGAGGTGAGGCATTACATGCAGATGGCTGGGCACGGCCCGCTGCTGACGCTGCATGGCAACCTCCATGCGCCACACGCTTTCTTGGAGGGCGGATTGATTCTCACAAGGAGGGCCAGCATCACAAAGATAACCCTACCCTACCCTAGCCTACCATACCATACCATACCATACCTTGGCTGTGCTCCAGCGTGTGGGACAGCGCCAGGCGGTTCGGTAAGCAGATGCAAGCGGGGTCCTCAAGCCCTAGCACTGCCAGCTGCTCTAGCGCAGGGTAGGTGCTCAGGATACAGATTGTGGTGGTGGAGCTAACAGTGGGGCCGCATGCCGCCAGCAAGCAACCTGCAGGCGAACGGGCCAGCAAAGGGTCGTGGGCCCTAGAAAGTGACCCTGGGACTGTGGGTGAGGCCCTTACCCAGGGCAGGTGAATGCCTGGAGGGGCAGGCCAGCTGGAGCCCAGACTGAGACACCTGCTTCGCACCAAGCGCAGGCATTCCTATGTTGGGAGGCAAAGCCCGCACGAAGCCACAATTGACATACCTGCCGTCGTCCCTGCCCCTGGCAGGAGGTGCAGCTGCCTGGCAGGCGCTGACAGCTGCACCTGCATACAATGCTTCGCCTGCTGCGCCGTGGCGCTCATCATGGGGGCAACTACACCGATTGGGGGCGGGGTCGGAATGACAACGTCTCCGTACAACCCTGCCCAACTGGCTGGCAGCGCCAGGAGGTGCAGCTCGCTGGATTTCGATGCAAGGGCAAGGTATGGCACACCCTGCTGCTGTGGAGGGACCAGGCATACGGCAGTGACAGCTTCACTCAAAGGTGCACCTGCAAGGCCAGCCGGTGCCTCCCAGCACTGCACAGCAGCTCCCCTGCTGGACACAGGACAGCCGTCCGCTGAAAGCATGAGATTTGTCAGGAGAAGCTGACAACCCTCCTCCCCTCGGTGTTGCTGCTGGCGTCGCTGCTGAGGGAGGTGGTCATGTGCATGAGGGAAAGCAGGTGGTGCACTGCTGAGGGTCACCAGGCAGTAGGACAAGTTATGCTTCCTGCCAGCATCGGCAGCAGCAGCAATAGCTGGATCCGCGGCTAGCACAAGGCCTGCCCCCAACGCTGCCGCCGCAATTGTTATGTCCATCGCAACTGCTGCAGGCCCCGGTGCTGCTTGCTCTGGCCAACTATGGTTACTAGACGCTGCTTCCGCCTCGCTCTGCGCTAGCCAGGCTGGCCTCAGCATGCAAGGCAGCACGCCACCCGCCCCCTCCGCTGTCAGTCTATGCAGCCGCCACAGGCCTCCAAGCCCCAGAGGTGCAGCGCCTGGCGGCTGCTCTGTTGGCGCCTCAGCGCTGTTCTTGCAAGCCACCCAGAGCTCCCCGGAGGTCTGAGGGAGCAGCACAGACGGCCCGGGCTGGATGCTGACCAGCGGTTTCAGTAGAGGCGCCTGTAGAGTAACAGGCGGGGAAATGCTGATGGGTGTAGTGCTGCTCGCCCAGGGGCCTGCCTGTCAGAGTTGTGGGGTCAGTCAGGCCTCGTCTCGTGAGAGCAAAGCAACCAGCAGCAGTCAGTAGCCAGCATAATTCTGGTCCGGCACAGCGCTGATGAGGCACCCACCCTCCTGCCCACGACAGACCCAGCAAACCTGAGGGGAAGGCATGTCCCACACCACAGCCGCATGCCGCTGCTCCAGGTCCAGCCGCACCAGGCGCAGCCGCGCAGCCGGCGTGAGCAGCAGGAGGTGGGGCATGCACGGCCCCCCGCCGCAGTCGGGCACGCTGGCGCCTGCCAGCACCGCCGCGGCCTCCAGGGACAGGCACACCGCTGGCTTGCATGTGGGCAGCGGGGGGTGAGCCTTGGGGCTGCTGGTGACCTCTATGAGCTGGACTGCTGCTCTGTTGGTGGGTGGTGGGCCCTGATAAACACACACCAGGGAGGCGTTATGCACAAAGGCTGCGACAAGCTGACCACTGCTCAGCAACTCGCCAGCTGCTGCCTCCGGTGCAGCTGCTCTCGTAGTCGTGCCCTGCACGGCTGCTGCGCCTGCTGTGCCTGCAGGCTGGTCGAGCTCCTCAGCCCATCCAGCCACCCACCCCTGGGTCGTGCCCCTGCACAGGGGAGTATATATAACACAAATAGCATTGCGGAGAACCCCAATGGAGTATTCAGCTAGGGTGACCGTGTTCAGCGCAACAGATAAGGGTTTGCACACGCACCTCTGGTCCCCATCACCAGCAGGTCTCCCAAGGTCAGCCCTCGCTTTCCCCTTAAGTGCCAGCCTGTTTCTCATATTCCTGGTCGTTAAGATCGCGTGAGGAGGCTACCCACATATCTCGCTTGAGTGAGGATGAAGTGGAGAACCGCGGATGGTACTTCAACGGGGGTTTTGGCCAATTTGGGGGGTTCCTGTCACCCTTTGTGACATCTCCTAGGGTCAGTGGTCTCTCTCCTCCATCAGGCCTCCCGATACATATGTTGCTCAATTGACGTTGCTGCTGATGACTCCTTGCTCTGCACCGGCTGCTGGATATCGATAGTATGAGCACTGCTTTGGAAATACTGACACAGGTAAACAGCCAATAGCTCTTTCCCTCTCGGTACGACTGGGGGACCATGGCTAGGAGCGCTCATACAGCACCCTCACTTACACAAGCGGTCGAGACTGTACGGCTCAGTCATCCCTGTCATGGTTGCAGGAGTTTCCTGAGTTGGCTCCAGAAACGGTTGAGAACGTGTATACAGAAAACGATAAGGACTACAGGGCGGCAAAAGCTGCTCTTTCGCAGTTATCCCCCCGAGCCCGGCTGACGGTACCTTGCTCCCAGTGGCCTCAGTGCTGCTACGCTATGTCTGCTGAACTTGCCACTGTTGATCCTCTATGAGGACAAAGTACTGCTCTGAATGCGCTGCAACCCATGTGCAATACATGCGTGCAGTCCGAGGGCTCAGCGGAGGAAGAAGCAGCTGGGGGCTCAGAGGGCTGGCTCTCGTGGCTTGGGCTGGCCAGCAGCCCGGGGTCTTCCTCAAAAGGCTGGCACTTGGTGAGCGTTTGTGAGGCCCCTCGTCTGGCTCACTAGTCAGCTAGCGAAAGTCGGCGGGGGTGCTGCATGCTCTGTGACTGGCATCCTTCATACCCTTGACACGCAACTGACCTAGAGTTTTAATTGGTGCAACGCAGCTTTACCTCACACAGCTATTGTGGCTGCCGTAGGGTCTGGATGACGTCCATGCGGGGCTCAACAAGGTAGGCGCCCACGTCGCTCTGGGGTTCAGGCAAGCCGCCAACACGCTCGGTCACTATATCCCCAGCGAGTTGAACCCCTTTGCTGAGGACGATGTGTATGAAGAGGATGACGATGAGAAGGAGCGGCGGAGGAGGTAGGCGCTGTGGTTGGGAGATGGCGCAAAACCACCAAATCAAAGCATGTCAAGCACCGTTGGCCCACCTGTCACTCGCTCACCCTCCCCCTGTTCTCATCCACCTTGCCGCCCTTTGTATCTGCTGATGCAAAGCCTTTCACGGTGTGAGGCGTCCAGCCCACAAACACCCTGTAGCCCCCCTTCAGCTGCCCACAACCTCTCAGTATGTCACTGTAGCACCATGGGTGCTGTCTACAGCATGCCCAGGCAGCAGTGATCCTGCTGCCCTTTTGTGAAGCGCATCCGCAATTGGGCGGACTCGGGCTCCACCCTGGCAAGCCCGCCTCTGCTCCTCCCTGCAGAGACTCGGAGGCAACCACGGTGATGTCTCCACATCTCACAAAGCGTGGCCAGCTTGCCAGCAGCTCCTCCATCGGCTCCCCCCGCAGCGGCCTCCTCTCAGAGGAGGAGGATCTCTCGCCAGAGGTCAGTGACCCTGCTTGGATCCTGGTCCTTCAGGCCTGTTCCCAGTCAACCGTCTGCTGCACACAGTGCTCCCAGCCCCCCCAAGGGCTATAAGAGGTACGATGTGTGTTCGTAGCCTGTATACCCACGGCCATGCGCTGTGCATGCGAGTGTGTGCAGGAAGCCAAGAAGTGGGAGTGACTTCGGGGGAGAACTGGAGGCGTTCAGATCTTGGATGGAGTTGACCCTGACATGGTTGTTGTTTGCAATTGCGACCATGGGGCTCGAGGATGTGCCTCCTAGCGTGCCAGTGACTGGCTGAGCAGCCAGTCAAATGCACAAATGCAAGTTGCCAAAGCAGTCATGTGCGTTGTTTGCTGCCTGCTTGGTTGCCTCGCACTGTGCCATGCACTTGTCGTATGGCACGGCACTATAGTTGCTTATAAGACACCATCATGTTAGTGGGTAAGGTGTCTGACTTGATGGTTCGGACGTTGGAAGTGGACGGCTCATAGACTTGCCATGTACCATGATTGCCATGCCTTCAGATGCCTGCTAATGCCTACTCTTATTGTTCATACAGTAGCAGGCAGTGCTTGGTTGATTTAAGTGAAGCTAGAGATATACTAGATACCACTTTTGCATTTTGGTGCTCTCACTGATCTACCCTCTGCCACTCTGATTTGCGGTATTCCTGCTTACTTTCTTAGGTGACGAGAGTTGATATGTTGTTTGTGTTCTTTTCATTTGCCTTGACTACCAGTGAGCAGCCTTAGTGTATTAGGCTGTGCACTAAATAGACTGCCTGGACTCGTATCTAGGCAAGGAGTCCTTGCTAGTCGGCCATCAAAGGAGCAGCAAAGGAGCAGGCAACCGCGATCTGCAAGCAGGCCAGCTAAGCTTATGGACTCGCTTACTTTGCAGAGGGCGTCTCAGTGTTCCTTTGCAGGGAGAGAAGCTGGCTCCGTTTTCCTGCGCCCTGCTGAGATCATGCTCCGCTCCGCGCCCAAAACCGTGCACAGGCACATGTCCCTTCCATGAAAGGCCCACGCAGCATTTGATTGCAAGCATGCTGCGACCGCTTCTCGCAAGGTCGGGGACGCTGGCCTGGGAGGTTAGTCCCACTTAACGGCAAGCCGCACCTTAGCGAACCTTGCAAAGTTTCTTATATGTGCCTGTGAGAGTATGTGATGTAGGCAAGGCGGGCAGTGCAGGCATCGCCCCCTCGGTGGCTACACACGGCAGGCGTAGAGTCTCTCGACAGAGTGCTCCTGAGGGGCCTGGTCTTCCACGGTCATCATGGTGCGACTGACAATCCAGCTCCCCCCCAGGGACTTTCCCTTGTACTGAACTCCAGCAACTCTCTTCTTTGCCCGCGTGCAGGGGTCTACCCTGAGGTTCGCCAACTATTGCGTTCTGTTTCCTAGCCCATGTTGCCGCTCCCAGGATGTATGCCTGCACCGTAGGAAGCAAGACGCAGCTGTTCAGGGCTTACCTGCAGGAGAACAGGCTTGGACAGAAGTTCTTAGTGAATGCGACGCTGGTAACCGACCTTAGACTTGCGGGTCAGACTGACGATCTGCAGCATACGGTCAACTATGCCCAAGTCTACGAGTGAGTGCACCGTCTTTGCGCTACAGCTGGAGGCTTTGAACTGCCCATGCGAAGCTTTGTCAGTGGTGTCATGCCTGCTTGGTGGCCCAGGACAGGGCCAGCGGCTTGGAGTGAGCCTGTGCAGGGATATCAAGGAAATAGTGGAGGGGCCACCTCACAAACTCGTAGAGACGGTGGCCGAGAAGATAGCAGCGAAGATACTTGAAGGCCACCCCTCAGTGCAGTGCGTCCGAGTGGGTATCCACAAGCCTCAGGTAGCAGTCAGCGGGGTTGTTGAGAGCTTGGGGGTGGAAATAACCAGGCGGAGGCGGACCCGATGAGAGCCTTGTGCTAGATAGTTGCATTAGCTCTCCCTTGATACCTGTTGAGACCTTGGTGCAAAGTCAGACACTGCTAGTGCCAGGGGGGCCTTCTTGGCTGGCTGAGATGCTACAATCCCATATGTGCTTCAGTCATATTCGTGCCACACCTGCTCAGTACGCAACCTTTCCCTCAACCGGTGTGTGGCACCATCATGCTACCCTGTGTATTGCATTCATAGCTAGAGGATTTCCTCTCGGTTAGACCCACTAGCAACTTCAAACTTCAAGTACAGTAGCTAGCGCTGTTGCTACAGAGATTCAGGCCGGCCCAGGCTTCAACATAAAGGCCAGCCTCCCCATACCCTGTGGTCCTCATTGGGCGAAGGTGTTCCAGGGTGACAACCCATGCGGTGGTGGTGGGACCGGCGACACGCTTAAGTGCCCCCTCCCTGCTGGTACACAGCCAGCCTCATGGACAGCTTGTGGACCTCCTTGCCATCGGGGGCGGTCTCCTTCTTGATGAAGGCCAACAAGATGGCGGTCCAGCCGTGCAGCAAGTCAATAAGGCCAGCCGCATTGCGGGCGGCAATCCTTTGCAGCACCGCCTGCAGGACAGCAAGGCCGGGCAAGTCGTCAAGGGGCGTGGAAACAGACAGCCCAGCTGAGCACTGGGCCCGGCTACAGGCGTGGGTGGCAGGAAGACCCCACGCCTGAGGCTTTGGCCTCTACTCCGTGCCGACCGCTCAATGAAGACCACACTGCCTCAACCATCGCCTTCACTGCTTCGCCAGCTGTTCCAGGGGCCTCGGCCCGCCTTGGGGAGAGATACCTACTGGCTCAGCAGTTACCCCCGAGCACCCCTTGCATCCAGCCCTTCCCGTACCCTTAGCCCCTACTTTGCTGTTCGTATTGCCTGCCACCAGAATCCCTCACCTCTCCTTAGCATTGGTTTGCCCGGGGAGAAACGGCTCATTCCTAGGGTCTGACCATGCTCATAGCTTGCCCTGGGACAGACCGCCGTATTCCCAAAGTCCTGATGCACACCTGCTGACTGCCAGAGGCATATAAGGCATACAGCCCCGCAAGCAGCCCTGTCAATCCAGTGCGCCCCTAGCTCCTCTCTCACATTGCCTGCCACCTTTACCAAAAGCTGGGGGATTGCACCGGCTCAAATGCAGCCCAGTCCGGTGAAGCTTCTACCTCACCTCAGACTCCTGCGGCCAGCCGCCTGCCCGCAAGTGCAGCTGCACCACGTTCCCATCCTTGGGGAGCGCTGCACAGGCTGGCTTGGCGGCCACAAGCTTGCCGATGACAAGGTCTTGGGGCAGGCAGCCCAGGGGGAAGGTCTGCAGGTGGTCCGTGCGCCCTATCAGCTGCAGACAACCCAACCAGCCGGCAGGCAGCTCAGAACACATGTTGGAGGGGGCCGCAACTCACTGGTACACACCTCTCAGTGCCACATGTTGCAGCCTGAGTGTGGTGTATGTGACCCAGGATCAGTGGCATGTGCCAGGCAGCGGACTTAGGGAACAGGCGCACAGTGTGCTTGGCAGCACCCAGCAAGTGCGGCAGACCGGAGCAGGTAGTGGACCCAGGAGGGGTGGTCCAGCACACAATGAACGCACATCAGCCTGGCCCAGCAGTGGTGCCGCCGCGCCGCGTATGTTGTCACTGAGCAGGAGCCGGCCCCGCCACGCCAGCGAGTAGTTGGGTGCGGCCGGGAGCACCTGCGGCAGCTGGTGCTGCGGCTGCACCTGCTGCGGCAGCGCCTGCTGGGGAGCCGCCATGAAGCCCTGCACAGGCTGCTGCCCTGCCTGCATGCCCAACTGCTGCTGCTGCTGCTGCACCGGTTGCCGCAGCGCCGCCTGGAAGGGCTGCTGCTGTGCATGCTGCATGTGCTGCGGGTGCTGCTGCGCGAGCTGGTGGTGCTGCTGCTGGCCCTGGCTGGCGGCCACCGCGGTCGAGGGCATCGTCATCAGCTCCATGAAGCCGGTAGCATTGGTGGCGGCAGAAGCCGAGCCGCCAGCGGCACCAGCCACAGTGCCCATGCCGGCCCCCACACCGACCCCGCCACCACCAGCAGCACCAGGCGGCACCAAGCCCCCCGACTGCAGCTCCTGGGGTGCCCCTTGGTGGCCCATGATGGCGCTGAGGGGCGGCGTGGCGGCCAGGTGCCCCACGGGTGGGGACGGCGGCACCCCAGGGGTGGGGCCGGGCGTGTCAGCGATCAGGTCCAGCGCTGGGCTGGCCGCGTCGCCGTCCAGCACCGCCGGCGACGCGCCAGGGAGCCGAGCACCTGGCGGCTGCTGCTGCACGGCCTGGCCCTTGTTGTATTGCAGCACGGCTTGCAAAGCCTGCAGTCACTTGCCGCCCAGCAGTCGTCTCCACTTGTTCGTCAACTGTGCACGTCGAGGCTGGGTAGTGGACAGCTGCACCCGGCCACCCGGAGAGAGCCGCAAGGCGCAGCCCAAGCAGCCTCCATTGCAAAAAGCTGCCCAAGAGAAGCTTCGACCAGGTGAGCTGCGCACTGTCCCAAAACTCCAAAACCAAAAAGCTCGCACCTGGTCCCACCGAGGGAAGACGGCTACTGAGCCACCCGCTGTCTTAGTCATGCGGGTGGCCAGCCCCTCCAGCTCGGCCTGGTGCTCTTTAAGGAAGTGGTCGGGGTTCATGGGGGTTGCCTGCAGATAGCATGCAAAGAACGATATTAAGGTGGACAGGGGGTTCATGGGGGTTGCCTGCAGATGGCATGCAGCGAACGATATCAAGGTGGACGGGGCGCAAGGAAGGCCCAGTTGCAAGTCTGCCAAGCCCACTCCGCATTGACATTATCCATGCCCAGCAGGTGCAGCCGCTGGCACCACCGTTTGATGCTGAAGGCTTAGTTTGACGACCGACCCATGCCAGTCTACACCGTGCCCACCACTCCAGGTTGTTGGTTGCCCGCGACAGAACAACCAGTTCAACCCCCTTCCCTCCTGTGCGCTGACCTTCGGGGTCAGCAGCGTGTGCAGCCAGTGCACCAGCAGCGGCGTGCTGAGGTGCTGCCGCGTGCGATACCTGCTGGCCAGGCCCAGCGTGACGCGCCTCATACACAGCGCGTGCACCAGCTCGGGCGGGGTGATGAGCCCCGGCAGGCACGCCCACTGCACAACCACCACAGTGGACAGAGAGGGGCGGGGACTGTCAGACGAGGCTGTGGGCGGCCACTAGAAATAGAATGCATGCCACACGAAGTGACTTGCCCGCACCATGCCCAGACTTTGGCGTGGGACTGGAGCTGACATGGCAAAACCTCGCTAGTACATATATCTTCAAGGAACACGATTCCATGATTGCCAAAGACTTCAGTTTGTATTGTGTCATTTCCCGGCTGCCCCGTCCCTCCTCCTGCATGCAGCCACCGCACCTGGCCGTAAGCCGAGGGGTAGGGCCAGGGCACTGCCAGCGCTGCAGGGTCCGACACCATGCACACCAAGCAGTGCGCCTGCACCGGTGGCGAGCCTGGGGCGAGTCCTAGCGACGTGGGCAGCTCCAGCATGGCCGCAAGCTCCAGCAGCGCTTCACCCAGCGCCACCGGCTGGCCGCCGCCGCCGCAGAAGTCGACGTCGTCCAGCCACTGCCGCAGCTGCGACACATCCTGGGTCCAGCAATGGCCCGAGGTAACAACAGCAGAGCTGCAGTGCCAGGCAGGTGGGAGCAGCACTGACTTGGTGCGACAGAGCATATCCTGCCTGTGAGCTAGTCTCCAGCAGGCAGCGTGCCCAGCAGCGGTGGCACCAGGGCTGCCAGCGACGCTCACCTGAAACCTGGTGCACCAAAGAGAACTAGGCCCAGCTCGCATCTGCCCTTGTCTGCGATGCTACGCAGAATGGGTTCCACAATATAGCCTCTTATGTCGGGCCAGCGGCCCAACATGGCTGCAGTTTGCTCCAAGACCAGGCAGAACCTGATTTGCTGTGCCATGCTGATCAACTATCTTGCAGCCGGGAGGCATGAGCGCTATCTATTACAAGTTTTACCGATATCCTAGTGTTCATCGTTCATCTCCAAGGTCCATGACTCACCATTACTAGTTGAGAGGTCCCATGCATGGGCATTAAAGTCATAGCGTGGTTGTCATGACACGTACGACATCCTCTGGCGCTGTCGGGAAGATTCGAGTCTGGGCACATCTGTTATCAAAGACAAAGGCCTTGGACTTGCTGCACAGGCTACACCCAGCGAGGCATACCAGCCACGAGCTTTGTGATGTAGTTGTTAATGGTGGCAGGCAACGCGAACAGAAAGGAGGTGAACTAGACTGTTTTCTTCTGGAAATTCAGGTGCTCTCAGATAGCTTGAGCACTAGTGGCAAATCCCAGACAACGGTCCTGCCCTGAGCTAACCAAGGCATTCCCGTGCCTTCTTATGAGGTGTTGCTGCTGCTACAGGGGTTTGACTGCACCTTAAATGTCAATCCCAGCTGCACTAACCTCTGACAAAGGAGATCCCGCACTTTTGGGTCACACGTTGCGCAGGAGAAGGGAGCCAATAACAGCAAGCCAACACTTGAGACAAGACGTGATGCAAAGCAGCATTCTAACCTATCACCCAACATCCCACAGAAACTAGCCCTTGCCAGTCAGTCCCGCTGACACAAGCCCAAACGCCAAGGGGTACCACACCCCTTCTCATAGCTACCCACCCTCCTCCCCTGGCCCGCCCTTGGTTCCAGCCCTCGCCCGTCAGTCAGCAAGCGCATGCCCGCGGCTGCTGGCCCGCTGCCCGACCCTTGCATGTCCACCCCTCGAAGCTTCTCATGCTCTTCACGCCTTCTTGCCCGTCAGGAAGCCATCGGGGTTGTTGCTGGCCCACCGCCACTGGTCCTCGCACATCTCCTTCACCGTCAGCTTGGCCTTCCACCCCAGCTCCCGCTCGGCGGTCTCAGTCGCGGCCCACACCGCCTGGGCGTCGCCCGGCCGCCTGTCCGTGATGTTGGTGTTCACCTTGAGCCCGCTGGCCGCCTCAAAGGCGTGCACCATCTCCAGCACGGTGGTGCCTGTGCCTGGGCAGAGGGGAGGGAGGGGCCGGCAAGCGTTACCATAATGTCTGAGCATAAGCTTGGGGACATACGATTACTCATGCTCTGCTTGCACACCATACACCCAGCGTGCCACGGTCATATCCTTGCCATCCGCTACAACGGCTTGCCGCTACCATGTCTGCCATGACTGGGGTCCTTGCACCCGCATCGAGCGCTTCAGAAGGCCAGCATCATGCCGCCCATCCGTTGAGACAGCTGGCCTGCTCTAGAATAGATTTCTTACCAGCCGTATTGGGTGGACAGGGGCTCGCTAGTTGGTGAGGTGCCCCCCAGGCCACAACTGGGGTGCAGCACACGCACTGGATTCCAAGCTGCAAAGCAATGGTATTTGACGCCATACTGACAGCCACACACGGCGACGGCAGGGGGCCTCAGCTACTCACCGGTGCCCAGGTTGTAAGGGACGCAACCCAGCTCAGGTGTGGCCTCCAGCTTGCGCAGCGCAGCAACATGGCCTGGACAGCACACAACACCCCTCCCCAAGGGAGGCTTTCAGGCACCGCGGGCACAGGAGTAACCTGGGCAAGATGTAAGACTTACTGGCGCAGTGGCTGGCCGATTGAGAGCCAGCCAGGTAACAGACGACATCTAGACTGTTGGCTAGCTAGAGTGTAGGCGCATCCAGGCGGGTAAGGGAGCCACATGGCACTAGCCACGCTATGTGTGTCCACCCAGGCGCTTGGTGATCACAGGGGGAGCTGGTCCAGGACATGGACGATCCGAGCCACCTGCGGAGCTTCACTTGTGGCCTGTACGCCATTGTCCGTGGTGTGATGTTCCTGGTAGGGGAGCTTGGCGTGGTTAGGTGAGGCGAGCTTCTCTACGCCCAGCTCCCCTACTAGGAACATCACCTCACTTACCATGGCGTATATGTCACACGTGAAGCTCCGCAGTTGGCTCGGATCGTTCAAGCCTGTGCCATGGGCTGCCCCAAGCTACCACCCTCGAGACCCCTTTTTGCTAACACACAGCACGGTCTCCGACTGAATGCAACAGTAACACATCACTAGAACATGACTCATGCATGACGCACCCTCCGCCAGGTCCATGACGTGGATGTAGTCGCGCACACAGGTGCCATCGCGCGTGTCGTAGTCGCTGCCGTACACATTGAGCACCTTCTGGTGCCCCAGAGCCACGGCTTGCACCCAGGGCATCAGGTTGTTCAGCATCACCTGGTGCTCACCGATGCGGCCTGCAGGGCACGCCGGAACCGGTGGCAACCACAGCACAGCACGGCACGCCGGCACAGCACACCGCGCGCAAGGGTGACAGTAAACTGCAGTTGGGTGGTAGCGGTTGCATTGTAGAGCTGGGCACATGCCAACCCCCAAATCGCCTTGGTACATCAGGGTTGACACTGGCAGGACGTTGCCTGCCAAAGGCAGACACCGGGCATGGCTGTGCTCCTGAGGCTTCAACACAGTCCCGGCCCTGGCTCAAGGCGATGAGCAGGAGGGAAGAGGCCTGCCATGCTGCCTGGCCAGCAAATAGCTCTGTAACAAGCACAGCTCACAGGAGTGGCAGTGGAAGAAACGGGAGAGAATGCATTACCCACCTGAGGGATGAGCCCCCACTGGGTTGAAGTAGCGAAGGAGCACCACCCGCCAGCTCTTATCAGACTTGGCTAGGTCCCTGCAGCACCAAGCAACAAGCATCCACCACGCGTGAGGTGTGTTGCACGGCACATCAGCCTACCGGCAGTGGTGCATGGCAATTACTGTGTTACAAACACGACGCTCAGGCACGCACGGAGGCCGTAGGGACTGTGCCACTGCCAGCTGACATTTCACAAGTAGCCTGGCATACCACACAGATATATCAGGAACTTGGTATGCCACCCCACAAGCCCTCCATCCCGCCAACTCACTCGAAGATCTCTTCGATCATGAGCTTGGTGCGACCGTAGGGTGACACAGCCTGCCGCCGGTGCTTTTCATCGATGGGCACATATTCAGGGTTGCCATAAACAGTACATGACGAAGAAAACACCAACTGCATCCAGGCCATCAAAAGAACTTGTCGGAAAATACCCAACACTTCCATGGGGTTGTGAAGGCGGACCCCTGCAGCTGTGAACTGGGGAGCTAGTACATAGTGGCGGGGCACCGTGCAGGTAAGAGGCCTGCCCTTCAAGCCCAGCCTCTGATGCCTCCATAAGTATCTGACCCAGCCCGCCCTCCTGCCGCGCCAACTCACGTTCTTGCAGCCGTACTTGGCCATGCATTCGGCCAGGTTGATAGTCCCCAGCACATTGTGCTGGTAGTATATGAGCGGGTCGGCCACGCTCTCATTCACATACTTGCGCCCGGCAAAGTGGATGATTGCAGAGAACCTGCACACGCGCCGCCCAGGGAGCCACGCACATGGCACCAGCTTGGTGCATGGGAGGGGACATAAATAAGGAGCGACGTGAGGACCTGGGCATGCACTTCGCCACTGTCACAAGCACCCTGCAAGCCCTTGCCATGTCAGCAGGGAGCGCAACAGAAAGCAAGTACGAGAACAGCAGCAGCTGTCGACATTTCATCAAGACAACGACTGGCTAACACTAATTGGTCGGGCGGATGCCAAGCCCACCCCCGTCCACCGCTGGGACGCTCCCAACCTACTTGTCTGCAGCAAAGATGCCGTCCAGCTGGTCCAGGTTTCTAAGGTCACCCTGCAAGGCACCCACCACTTGACAGGCACTGGTGCTAATCCAGCAAGCTTATATCTAGTAGCAAATGCACTTGCTTGGACCGTGCCAGGTAGCACTGGTGGTGTACAGCGATGATACTGGACTGCCTGGTTGGCCTGCCCTGGCACGGCAATTAGTAACCTCTGCACTTTGGTGGTGTGCAGCAGTGATACTCAACTACCTGGTTGGCCTGCCCTGGCATGGCAGTTGCAACCTCTGCACTAACCTCGATGAAGTCCATGTTGCTTGCCTTGTCACCCGCCAGCTCCTTCATGCGGTTGAAGGCCTCCAGGAAAGAGTTGTCAAGGTTATCTCTGCACGCGCCAGCAAGGTACACTATCCTTGGTTATTATCAGTCCCTGCCTCAGGCCTCCTGAGCCCCAGCAGCGTCAAGGCAGCGCAGCGCGATGCAGAGCTGGGAGATGTGCTATGCTGCCCCACAGCGGTTTGTGAGCCTAACAGGCAAGTGAGCCAGCACTGCTTACCCAACTTGCCAAGACCGTGCGCATGCTACCCCTCAACTTACAGGATGGTGACAGTATAGCCATGCTCGAGGAGCGCCAGCACGGTGTGACTGCCTGCGGTCGTTCAGCAGCACGAGCGGGGGATACTGGGTTGGTGATCGCGCCGACTGTGGACCAATTGAGGTCCCGATCTGCCTTACCTATGAACCCTAGCCCCCCGGTGACGAAAATGCGAGGTCCTTTGGCAGCAGACATCGTCCTTGTGCTTAAGGTCGGCGGACGTACGAGACCAATAGAACCTTGACACTAATAAAATGCGAAGATGATTGGGATAAACACTGGACTGTCCAAGGGAGCGAGAGCCGACCTCTGTAGGACTACTGCCAAGAAAGCATCCATGGCGGGAGCTGCTTTGAGCTGGTGTCCAACATTGGCCTGGCCAAATGTGGACTCTGATCAACATGGAGCCCATCCGAAACCTTTGATATGGCGAATTGGGGCTCCTTGTCGTGACGGTGGGCACCTGGGCTCCCCAGCCATCTACTTTCCTGCCTGTGTACTGGGGGGACCCTGCAACCTGCATGACATCGTAGGCAGTGTTTCTTTGTTTGCAACATTAAATCTGCTAAATCTGACTTTCGAGCCCAGCAAACTTGACTGCCCTCCACATGTCGCGGTCTCACCTCTTGGTGTACCTTCTCGTGGGGTGGGTGGCCCTGTGTGAGGGGCCCAGGCGTGCCTGGGGCCAGGAGGAACGACCCCAGCAGTGGCAAGACAGCAGCACTCCCTCTGGGCGCTGGGGGCGCCGGCTCCACTTCAACATGAATGAGCTGCACAGGATGGAGACGCTGCAGGCAGCAGAGGAGCAGGTTCTGGCTGTCATGGACGGCAGGTCCAAGCCGCTGTTTGGCCAGCAGCTGCTCTTTCAGCCCCAGCCAGTCGTGGCACTGTTCGGCCGCCCAGCCGGTGTGCATCTTGACGAGGTGCAGCAGCAGCAGCAACAGCAGCGGCAGCAGCAGCAGCAGCAGCAATCCGGTGCAGCAGCTAGCCAGGGTGGAAAAGCAGTCAGTGGGAGGACGCAGGGGAGGCAGCAGCTGGATGCCGGGGACGTTGCTGGGCACCCCCCCGCTATCCGCCCTCCCAGCGTGCGGGACCCCCGCCCCAACAGGTTAGGCTCAGAGCGGCAGCGGGCCGGCGACAAAAGTGCCCCAGCCTCCAAGGACTTGGAGGTCACAACGTCGGACCCCGCTGCGCCAACCAACAGCAGAGTCCAGCGGCGGCGGCAACAGCAGCAGCAGCAGCAGGAGGACGAGGAGGAGGTTGAGCTGCAGTGGGAGGACCCTCCCCAGGCGCAGCGGTCCCTGGCAGCGGAGGAGGCATCCCGCCGGGCCATGCTGCGGGACTGGGAAGCGGCCGACGCGGCGGGGGAGGTCCCCGAGCCCGAGCTGCAGTACAAGGACGAGGAGGGAGGGGGGCGCATCCTGATCTGGCTCCCGCAGGACACGCTGCCCCTGGATGTGTTGGTGGGGCACAGGCCACAGGTGAGGATGCCTGAACAAGCAGGCCGCCTCCTTTGGTGGTGGGTTGTGTCCGGGCGGCTCCAGGAAGGTCAGCCGCCGCTGCTGGGAGCGAGCGCTGCTCGGGGCCACCGCCCAGGCATTGCAGAGGGCCCCGCCGCGCGTGGAGCGGTGGCTTGGGGACGGGATGCCATTCTTGGGCCAGGGTGCAGGTTGGCAGGCACGGGTTTCCAGTGTGCAACTGGCCCTCCCTGGGTATGCTTCTCCTGCCGCGTATCCCTGGCGCTGTGGGGGGTCCAGACCGACCGCAGGTTAGGGGGCGAGGGCGGGGCATGTGTGTAGGCCAGGGTAGGCCTAGCACCAAGGTGGTGGTTGGAGGAGGTGGGAGGGACTCTAGCAAGCAGTGGGGGCGGGGTGCCCACAGGATGAAATCAAACAGGGCTTCAACTGGAGGTATTCCTCCCACAGTGAGTGCACATGTGCTGCTCCCCGCCTTGGAGCATCCGTCCGTACCATGGTCCAGGGAAGGAGTGAGTGATTCCCTGCTCAGCCGCCTGCACGGACGGATGCTGCGTGTTGTACTGCAGGTGTGGTTGTACACCTTGCTGCGTACGGACTATGATGCCCCCACCCTGCTGCCTCACTTCCTGGATCACTATATCAAGCTCGGTAGGTCACCCAGGTGCCGGGGCCTGCACACTGTTTGTCGTATGTGACGCAATGAATTGACGGGCTTGCCAATAATCCAACTCAGAGTGTGTCGCTGGTTGCAATGGGAAGCCGTACGCGGCAAGGCGGAGCCCGCCCACCTCCTTCAAGCCTGGCAGTACCTACACTATAGAGCGTGTCTAGGAGACCAGCATTCTGAGGAAAGCTGCACAGCCTGAGGAATGTGCAGGCCAACCGCTTGCGCAGCCCTTGCTCTATCCTCGGCAGGTCCCTCCACGCCTGGGAGAGAGGCAGGGTTGACGCCCACCGTTCGCCAACTGCGTCGCTTGGTATCTCGAGCGCACCTCCCTCCCTGGTTGGGCACAGCAAGGCCAGCTTGCGGGACGTGACAACTCCCCAGTCGTCCGGCCTGGCTTGAAGGCATTGGAGGCCTGCCAACCTGGCTTTGTGTCTGTGGCGCAGGCATCCACCCAGGGAACATGCTGTTCCTGGTGCACCATGACCCTCTGGCAGTGGGTGCGGCCACACCCGACGGCCTGCTGTCCCTGACGAGCCTCCTTGGGGAGCAGGGCTTGGACTACAGGGTGTGGAAGGGCCAGTACTCCCCCGAGGCACACCTCCGCAATAGGCTGCAGGTGCGGGTGCCTTGCCGGGTGCCCCACACAGCACTGGATGCTGCTGGCTTGCTCAGGGTGCTGCTAGGCATGGTTGCTACAGAGTCACTCGCTAGGCCGGGCTGACTTTTGCCTGCTGTGCATGCACGCCTGTCCCTGCCTGCCGGCAGGCGTGGGGGCTTTGGCTGCCAGCGTGTACCACTTGTCTCACACCTGCCGATAGACGTCTCACAGGGTGTGGGATGAGAGTCTCGCGGGGGTGAACAGCTATGGCGTACCTGCCCTCCCAGCGCAGGTGCTTGCCCATGTGCCGGTGCGGGACTGGGTTGTGCTGGCTGCCCCCGATGAGTTTCAGGAGTATGGCGGCCTCACCGCCCCCCACTTCTTCGCGCAGCAGGACAAGGAGGTGCGCCGGCTGGGGCCTTCTTGCACGACTTGCTGGGCCTCTTGTCAGGCATTGCAGGGCAGGGAAGGGGCGCCCAGGGGTGGCCAGGGATCCTCGCCATGCCCCGCTGCCAGGCGAGGCTAGTGCAGGGGGAGTGACGCTGGGCTGCACGTCGTAGCAGGGAAGGGCACCTGCCATGCGGCCAGCACCACAGGCTGCTGGCCCGCTGGCCTCCTGCCCTTGGAGTGGGACTTGCCTTGGCCTGGCAGCTTGAAGTGGTGTGGGCAGGGCTCGCTTGGCTCTTGGCATGTGTACGCCTCGGCCTCCCACAGTGCGGGCGTGGCTGTACAGGGCGTCAACTGCGTGCGAGGGGCGCTGCTGGACCGTGTGTCGGCGGCGGGGGAGCTGGCCCCCGTGGCCACCGCGCCCTCCCTGTTCAGCCAGTTTCCGCTCAAGTGTGACGTGTCTCGCAAGGTGGCACATGCGCAGGGCACCAAAGTGGCCGCTTTCAAGGTGAGGAGCCAGGGTGTTTTGCCGCTCCCCGTTCACCTGCCAGGCCCCAGCCTGGCAGCTGCTTTACGGCTTGTTTGGCGCGTGTCAAGTGCTGCCCTTAGTAAGGGCCTGGACACAGGATGGATGATCCATCTCCTCGTGTTCTTCCCATCTCTCTCTGCCTTCCTTCAGCTAGCACTGCCTACCCTGCACCCCATCACCCCCCACCCACCCTGCGTGTGCCTGCAGGGCTACCTCCGCCCTGGGCCCAACGATGACACGGCCCTGGGCATGTTGGAAGCGCGGCGCTACTTTGGGCCGGGCGAGGGTGATGACGGCGCAGGGCGGCGCGGCGCCTGCGGCAGCCGGCCAGCGGAGGACCTGCTGCCCCTCACGCCCTACGGCCGGTACTGGAAGTTCTACAAGGCGCCCGACGTGCAGGGCAACGTGTACCTGTGGGATGCGCGCGAGGGAGACGCCAAGGTACGGCGGGAACTTGGTTGCTGGGAGGGGAGGAGGGGGTTTAGAGGGCTAGCCGCCGGCTTGGGAGATGGCAGGTCGTCGTCACCGTCAGGGTGGGCTGGAGCCTGGGCGGTGTTTATGTGCTGTGTGCTTGCTGCTGCGGGCTACCCACAGTCGACCAGCGGCCCAGCTTTGAGGGCTACTGACTCGTTGGCGACAGCTGGCCTGGCAGCAGCGGGGGTTTACCTGACGTGCATGGCGTTCAGCCCCAGTGGCCGCAAGCCAGCGGGGCCTTTGTGCGGCTGCAGGTGAAGGTGCAGCACTTCAGGTGGCGGGCGGGCGTGGAGCGCCGGGTGGCCGACAGGCTCCGGCTGTTAAGGCGAGTCGCTGCTGTACCGGCTTTGTGCCTGCGGCAGTTGCTGCAGTAGCTCACTATGGCCCCATCGATCTGCGCTGCAGCCGACTCAGTCTTCCATGTCTTGCATGAGAACGTCGCCAGCAGCTGTGCCGCTGCTTGACGCAGCACTCCGCCTACCCCGCCGTCCACGCTCTACCTGAGGCGCGCCTGCTATGCGCGGCGCCATGTACTGTACCCTTGCTGCACAGTCCGTGAACGCAGGGCCGGGCGGGTCCCCAGTGTGGCTGACCGGCTGCTCCGCTGGTGCTTGTAGGGAGGAGGTGGACGCCTGCGGCGGCACGGCCGAGCCTCTGCAGGCCAAGGCTCTTGAGGAGGCGCAGCGCATCCAAGACACCATCATCGCCAAGGGCGCCATCGACATTATTAACACCTACCTGCGCTGCCAGCTGGCGGAGGAGCCGCGCCTGCCGCAGCCGCGGCCGCGTGGCCGCGCCGCCAGGGCGGCTGCCGCCGCCGAGGCCGCCGGCGCTGGCGCTGCAGGCTCGCAGTGAGCGGCAGCAGCCAGCCCTGTGGCATGCGCTGCTGCTGGGCCTATGGGTGCTTGCGTGGCGTCGCAGCCCCGGCCCTGGCCGCATGCAGCTGTTTGACGGGCGCTTGCGCTGCGGGCACACCCGGTGACCCTGTCCCAGCACGGGGTCCGGCGCAAGCGACCGTAAGGCGGCGAGTGGACATGCTATTAATTGTGATCTGTGTTACTGTGTGTATGCTTGTTTGGCTTCTCTTCGGCCGAGGGCGTTCTTGGAGGTACCCCGCCAAAGACGCTGCGTCACAGGGTGGGCAGCGGGTGCGGCACCTGCTGGTGGTTTTGGGTTCTCGGCAATTGGTGCAAGTATGCTGGCAGGCGTGCCGCTCCATTGCTCTATCACGACTGGATTTTGGGATAAATTGCAGGCAGGCTTCTCGCACTGACAAGTTTTGACTGACTCAGAACCGTGCTCTGCACAACTGTGTGATATCTTCATAACCTCTACCTGCCTTCCGCTTGAGACCCGTGTTTAAAGTGTCCTGATGACTGGTCTGTGCTTTTGTTTCTTGCATGCAAGAAGCAAGTCTCCACCCCTCCAGTGTCTTCTTTGACGTTACTCTTCGTGAATCACAGTCAAACAGTGACAGAACAAACCCTGTTTCGTTGGCACCACTCTTTTGTCATGATGACTGATCGGCACTGTGGACTACTGTCTAAGTGCTGACCCGCTCTGTAACTTCTCCCTGCTGTGAAATTGAGAGTGGTGGGTTCGACTCACTGGTCTCAGGGAAGAACTTGTGGAGTCATTTATGCAGGGGTCCATCAATCAGACCTGGACGTCCTCTGTCCGCACTAAGCTGTCAGGGGACACCGTTTGGGCTTACAATCCAGGGTTGAAGGGTCCCCTGGGGCAAACCATGGTACACGATATCGTACACAACATGACTGCATCCAGCCCCGCCAGTCCAATTCACCCCTACCTCTCCTCCGGTCGCACTGCCTGCCACCATTAACAAATGATCAAGCCTGTCTGCTGACACGAGACATTCGATACACCCGCCAACTGTGTCCAAGGTCCTGTGGTAGACATGCTGCCAATGTCGCGCCTGCTGCCCAGTTCAATGCTAGCCCTACTTGCAAACCTGCCCTCATCAATGGACAGCTGCTTCTGTTGTCCTGTCAAAAAGCGGCTGCGGTGGGAAATCGGAACTTCGATGAAGCCTGCACCAGGGGCAAGTTCCCTGTCGCCCTGGCCAGCGCTGCAAGCCACCATAATTACCGCCTGAGTTACAGGGGACCATCGTTTGTCTGACCACCTTGCACTCACACCAACCGTGCGCATGGGAGCAAGGAGGAGGGCACCTGTTCAACCCCCAAGTAGGGTTCCCCTGGAAAGGGCCGCCGGCCCCACAACCTAGCACATCCTGGCTGTTTGCTGACCCCACTTAAGGGAACTCACTGCAGCATATCAGGTGGCGGCACGCTGGCAGACAAGGCTAGACCAGATTACTAGAAACCACGCCCTGTCACGCCCAACGCACCAGTTCTCGGGCGACCAGGTCACCCCCGGGGCGCCCTCAACCAGATGCACTGTGTAGGCATGCCTGGACACAGGCGATGTGTTCTCCTTGCTGCAGGACAAGCAAAGCGCATGTGGGGGGTACCACTGGTCACTCGTGGATATCGGCCTGGGAGTTGGGATCGGGGGCCATGGCCTGCAGGGACGTTGCCAGGGAGCTGGCTGGCTGGCTGGCTGGCTGGCAAGCGCATGGGTGAATGCATGACTGAGCCCCAGCTGGGGCCAGCACAGGGCGTTGTGAGGCATTGCAGCGAACCACCAGGCGGCTCAGAGCAGGAGCAAGCGGACAGACAAATGAGGCACCACCCAGAGCATCGTCTACACCGCCCCCCGTCACACCTGAGACACTCATTCTGCAGCCTGCACACCCTGCCACCCAGATTGAAGCGAAGTAACCAATCTAGGGACATAAAGCTGCGCCATGACTCAGCCTACGGACCAAATGAAAGCGCCCTTCCCAGGCAACCGCTCCCACTATGCACAAACTGCAAGCATAGCCGTACGCAGCGGGCACCAGGACCTACCCACCTCATATGCAGCACCTCCCCATGGATGACTACCAGCGTGCCCGCAGGCGCCTCCACCGGCACAAAGCCCGTGTCGGGGACCTCGGCCGTGTCTCGGTCAAAGCTGACGGCGCCATCCGGCGCCCGCAGGAAGCGCCGCTGCAGCCCCGCTTTGTGACTACCTGCGAGGCAGCAGGCACGGGGGCAGGGTGGCATGGTGCGAGGGGGGCCCCATGGCAAACTCGCCAGCTGCTGCTGCTGACCAGGGACCGTGCCCTGTGCAGGCTGCACGCACATGAGCGTGAACCTGTCTTTTGAAATCTACACTGGGCTTTCCTGTGGGCCACCAAGTAGGTCTGTATGAATGTGCAGCACGGTGCCACCAAACAATGACCGCTTTGCCACCATACCACTCCTCCCCATTCCAGCCACTTTCTATCCGCACAGCCAGCAACACCCAACCGGAGCGAGCTCCAAACCGCCCGTCCAACCACCCACCAGGGAGCGCCCAGAGGCAGCCGTTCTCCTTGGTAGCGTCCTCCAGGGCCAGCCAGACCCCCACCACCGACAGCGGGGTGGTGTGCAGGAAGCTGGAGTCCTGGTGAGGCACCACCTCCCCGCCAATGCCTGGCTGCATGCAACACACCGGGCCCGCCCTCCAGGCTTCACTTGCGGCAGCTGCTGCCGGACTTGACTGTCCGCTGGTTGCAGGAGTGTCCACCAGGGTCCCACGACAGCCAGCCCAACAGCCTCACAAGCTCCCCCTCCCTTAGCAGGTAGCAGCCTACGGCCCCCCCGCCCACCCCCACTCCCCAGTGCATACCAAGCTGTCGCCCCCTGCTTGGCAGCCCCGTTGCACACACGCCCGCCACAGCAGCCTACACTCTCTTTTCCCACCCATGCCACCCGCCTCTCCACCCCGGCCAGCCAGCTTGTTTACACCCGCCATGCCCACCACCGCACTTGCTCGCTCGCCCATCACTGGTCCACCCGCGCCTCAACACCGCCAGCCTACCTGCTTAGTGATGTACATGCTCTGCATGGGCAGCGGCCGCCGGTAGCCCAGGTCTGCCAGCAGCCGGCACATCTTGGGCGACCGGGAGAAGGACCGGAAGACGGGGTCAAGGTCGTGCATGGCTGCATGCAGCGCAGGGCAGGGCACAGCCCTGTAAGCGGGCCGGAGCACTTCTTCGCTCCTGTGCTGGGGGCGGGAAGCGGCCAAGGCAAGGCTGCAGGCAAGACTCCCTCCCGCTGCATGCAACGCGAGCTAGTAACCCAATCAACCGACAACTGCAGCTGCACCTGCATGCCCACGCTGGCCAGACCCCCAGAAAGGCAGCTTGCAGTCATGCAGGTCAGCTGCCACAGACAACGGCTGGGACCCTTGAAGTTGTTGTCACCGTGGCCAGTTATAGCCACCAGCTGCTCCCTGATACTGTTGACACCGTGGCCAACCACAAAAACTAGCTCCCCCCCTTGATGTTGTTGTCACCGGGGCCAACTATAGACACTAGCGCCCCCCTACACAGCTGTTGCTCTCACCGTGGCCAATCTTGTTGATGGCCTGCGCCTTGGGCTTCACCAGCTTGCCCTCGCCATCAAACGCCTTCTCCTCAAAGAAGAAGCTGACGTTGTTGGCGCTGTCCAGGAAGTACCGGTCGGTCTTGGCTGTTTGGTTGCGGGTGCTGAACACGCTGCTGCTGGCGTCAGGTTCAAACTGCGCCAACAGCTCGCAGCCGCGGGCTTTGAGTGCCGCGACCTCCTGGGGGCTCGCAAAGTCCCGCAGTACCAGGAACCCTGCGGCCAGGCAGGCAGCAGACATAGCGTACGGGTGGGACTGCGCCGGAGCAGGGGTAGGGTACAGTCAGCAAGGTAGGTCACCAGCTCAGCAGGAGGGTGGCGGGCCTAGGTGTGAGTGCCAGGGGCATCGAGGCGTGGGCTTTACGCACAACCACCAGCCAGGCCCACCTTGCTCACTGAAAGATTCCAGCTGCTCAGGGGTAAGCAGGCCGTCTCCTTGCGAGTGCTCCACGGCTGCCATGACCCCCTGTTGAGTGGTGGACTTCAACCCCTAGTTGTGTTAGGAGAAACAGGCAACCCTGCTCAGCTAGCCAAAATCACCGCAGCTGCACGATGTAAGAGCAGCGTTACTGCAGGGGTGAGCTGGCGTGGACAGAACTAAGAGTCGTGGGTGGACAAGTCACAGACGGCACGCACAGCAGGGTGCCACGCTGGACCTCTCCTCCTCCCCAGTGGGAACAGTAACTCCTCTTCCTTCACTAAGACACCGATCTCCTGCATCCAAGCACCCTTGATAGAAGGCAAGGCCCGATGGCAGGGGAGGACGACATGCAGGTTGATGGGGAGCAGCAGGAAGGACAGGAGGATAGCAGCAGCGACTCCGAGAGCGATCTCGATGCTGCTGATGTCAGTGAGGAAGACAGCAGGCGGATCATGGAGCTGGAGGCAGCACTGCAAGAGAACCCCAACCAATATGACACGCATGTCCAGGTGGGGAACCTTGCAAGGCAGACACTGGCTATCTGAAACTCTAGATATCCGGACCGCACGTTGACGTTGACGTTGACGTTGACTGAAGCGCCGGACTCCTGCAGTCTGGCCCTGGTAGCGGTGCCGACAGGGAGGTTGCCCTGCCTAGCGGCACTCGAGGCGGGGCTTGACGTTTACGTGCGGCTGTTGCCTTTGCGCGCCGTGCTTTGCAAGCATATATTTTATTTCTATTTGTTTGAACACAATTTTATCCCCTGTCACAGTGGACCTGCCTCTCAGCCACTGTGCTTCCTGCCCCACCCTCCGCCTCTCGCCCTGCCTGCCTGCCTGACGGGCTGCAGTACCTGGAGGTCTTGCGGCGGTGCGGCATGAAGGAGCGGCTGCGTGAGGCGCGCCACGCCATGGCCGCGCTATTCCCACTGTCCGAGTCGCTGTGGCTGGACTGGGTGGGGGATGAGCTGGAGGGGCTGGCTGGGGAGGAGGACATCCCGCGGATTGCGCGGCTGCTGGAGGCGTCTGTAGGCGACTACCTGTCTATCAACCTGTGGCTGCAGTACCTGGGGTGGGTGGGTGGGTGGTGTGCATGGCTGTGAGTGTGATCGCGACCTGCGTGAGCTGCTCTGATGCTGTAGCTTGCAGAGCTGCCCGGGCGGTGAACGGTGGGGTCTTGGCTGGATGGCTGCAATGGTGGAGCAGGGGTTGACGTGGCCTGTACATGGCTCCTGGCACTGGGCTGCCCACAAGTATCCTGCACATGCACGGGCTTGGTTGCTCGGCAGGTATGGCAGAGGCTACCTTGCTGGTTAGCCCTCCCAGGAGTGGCACTGTGAACCTCCACTGCAAAGCCACATTGTGGCGCAGCAGCACTCGGGTATCCGCCTGTTAGAGCTCTGTACAACAGCCTTCCCGCCACCCGCCTGCCTGCCCCTCCATTCCGTTCTGCCTGCTGTGCCAGGTTTGTGAAGGAGCTGGACCCAGAGGTGTCGGGGCGGACGCCCCAGGGGCTGGCCAAGATGCGCGACCTGTTTGAGCGCGCCTTGACGGCTGGCGGGCTGCATGTGGCGGAGGGCAGCAGGCTGTGGGAAGCCTTCCGCAGGTTGGTCAGGGTGGGTTAGTCACTGTGTGCTGGAAGTTTGAGCGAGAGGTGCTACAAAGTGCCAACACAGCAACTCCTGGGCCTGTGTATGCGACTCTGCACCCTGAGAAGTGGTTACCCTGGTGACTGGGTACACAATAACGACCACCTCTGGTTGCCCGTCTGACGAGCTGCAGCTTTGAGGAGGACCTGTTGGAGGAGTCCCCTTCTCAGGAGCAGGCTGAGAAAGTGAGGGCACTGTTCCACCGCCAGCTGGGCGTGCCACTGGCCGACGGGGCCGACACGCTGGCAGCATTCAAAGCATGGGAGCAGACGCAGCAGGGCGCAGAGACGGCGCAATTTGAGGTGTGTGCGCAGTCGCAGCCAGACGTGGTGTGGGTGATGCGTGAAGTTGTCGGGCTTTGCTTCACATTATGTTGCTATGGAGCTCCCCTTGGCTGTGGCTCCGTCTCTGGGCGCACCCCCCAGATACCCAGGGGGTGCCAGTGCAAGTACTGCTTCCAGGGGTCCTAGGCTCCTGTGGCCACAGGAGGCAGCCGCGCCACTCATGCCTCGTGTTTATATACACATCTACTGTGTGCCCTTCCTGGCGCCAAATCGTGTGCTGGCTGCTGCTCACAACAGGACTAACAGCTGGTTGGCCCGGCCGACCAGCGCAACCTAGCAAGGAACTGTCCTGTCCTTAGAAGCGATGAAATTGTACTGCAGGTGCCAGCCCACGTGCTGTCCTCCTACAAGAAGGCACAGAAGCTGGTAGACCTGCGCAAGCCGTACGAGGAGGCGGTCGGCCCAGGCCATGCTGTGGACGCTGAGCTGCTGGCCGCCTACATGGCGTACATAAAGGCGGAGGAGGCGCATGGGGAGCCTGCGCGGGTGCAGGTGGGGCGGGAGGGGGAGTGGATGACATGTGGAGGGAAAAGGGAGGAGAGGGAGGAGGGAGGGGAGGGAAGGGGGTCCGGGAGGGGAGGAGAGGGGGGGGGATGTTTCCTGAGGCAGAGGAAGGGAGAGGGGGAAGGGTGGAGAACTGTTGAAGGTGACTTGGGGTGAGTACAAGGTGGCTGGACATGGTGCTGCTCGCTGCTCTGGTATTGCAGACACTTGGTGGGGTGCCAAACACACAGCCACGTGGGAGTGTAGCTTGGGGGGGGTTCGGCCCTAGACTGGTGTAGCACACCAGCAGTCCAACACAGGCGTTTGCAGCCATGCGACCTGTTCCAGACCGGGACCACTGCCCACTCACCGTTGTACATTGCCCGTACTGCAGATTATGTTCGAGCGGGCGATGGCGGTGTTCCCGGTGACGCACTACCTCTGGCAGCAGTATGCTCGCTACCTAGAAGCGCACCTCAAGATACCAGCCATCATCCAGCAGACCTACCAGAGAGCAGGTAGAGGCGCTGCTTGCTCTGGGCCCAGGGGGGTTGAGCCCCGCGGTGCCAAGTCTGCAATGGAGGGGTGTGGCGTGGGTTAACCAGTGGCTGCTTTGTCTGGCTGGGTGTCTGAGCGCGTTTGGCTTTGGGCGGCCTGCTAGTATGTGCCCCCACTCGATGTTGCTCAATTCCTTGTGCCGGGACGCGTCCAGGTTGGGAAGCCTTTGCGGCGGTCTTAGGCCATGTGATCCCTTCCTACCAGGACAAGCGAAGCTTATACCCTCCCCCGCCCTCCGCCCCTGCCGCTGCAGTGCGCAACTGCCCCTGGGTGGGGGAGCTGTGGTGCCGCTACCTGCGGGCGTTGGAACGGGCGGGCGCCGTGGATGAGCAGCATGCTTTGATCTTTCAGGAAGCCCTGGCAGCAGGGCTGCAGGTAGGTTTAGGGTAGATGCCAGAAGTCGGAGCCTCCTAGGTTATGTGACTCAGGAGACTTATTGGACAGCAACAGTGCCAGGTGGCAGTGCACTGTTCAACTGTTTGGCTGTAATACAGCTAGCCCCTAGTGGCGTGGGGCATGACAATGCGCTCAGTAGGCTTGTCTCATCCTCTTGTCTGACTCCTTTACACTAGGAAAGCACGTCCACCGTCTTCTCTGCCCTTGCGCCCACCATGACTTCCCACTTGCAATAAAGATGGTGTACAGATGATAGTGGGATGACAAGTACCAGCTGGCCATGCTGCCTGTGCTGCGCTGCGCTTTGATACGCTCACAGTACATACCCATACCATTCATGCCGGGCTACGAGGACCTGTTGGGCGTGTACCTGGCACGGCTGGACTTCCTGCGGCGGCAGGGGGACGCTGAGCGGCTGCGCAGCACGTTCCAGGAGGCCAGCAAGCGCCTGCAGGCAGCCTTCCCTGAGGCCTTGGACCGCACGTACAGGCAGGGCTCGCTGTTGTAGGCTTCTTGTGCAGCTTTTCAAAAAAGTGCACCTTGTCGCCATGCGAGCCCCTCTACCGGGAGCCGTGTACTAGTACTAGTACTACAAGAAGGCTGCGTGCGGGCAATGCCGCCTCTAGAGTTGTAGATCTACAACCCTAGGCAGGATTTCAGACAGCCTGGGGTAAGCCCCGGGGCTTCAAGGGTGACATCGGGCGCCACCTCCTGACACTGGTAGCGACACTTGCATGTGCCGCTTGCACCTCACTGGTGCACGCAGGAACCCGAGGATTAAAGGGGACCGTATCAGGTGCCAGGTTGAAGCGGTGCTGACTGTGGGGCGGAGGCCAGTGTGTTGCGGGGCGGCCCGTGTGCTGCTGCCAGGCACACAGTGGGGTGTGTGTGAAGGAAGTGACTCTGGGCAGGCCAGCAGGGCATGGGTCAGTCAGTGCAGTACGGGACCTTCAGCTGGCGGTTGACCCCCCCTCCCCCCCCCCCGTGTGGTGTGTACGTGTACGCAGGCTGACGCAGTACTGGGCGGACTGCGAGGCCGCAGCGGGCGACATGGCGGCAGCCCGATCCGTGTGGGAGGCCGCCCTGAAATCAGTGGCTGGCAGGTGCGCGGGGTGCATTGCGGTACCCATGTCGCGCTGAAACTTGCTGCACCGCATTGAGCTCTGGCAGGCGACTGGCTCTGCTCACGGCGCTGGTGCGGTGCTGGTCACGTTGAATGACCCCTGGCAGCTGGCGGCAGCATTGTCCGGCGTCTTTGAGCGAGGCGCCTGCTTGCTTGTGGCCACCTCCCTGCTTGCCACGCGACCCATCTGATTGGCCTGCTGGTCTTGTTTCTCACCCAGCTTCCCCGGGGGCTGCCCCTGCCCCGACTCCGCCTGCCTCCCGCCAGGTACGCCGACTGCTGGCAGGCCTACATTGAGCTGGAGCGGCGCCTGGGCAACGCCCGGGAGGCGCGGGGCCTCTACAAGCGCTGCTACAGCCGGCGGCTGGAGGAGGGGGGCCAGGCGGTGCTGTGCGAGGCATGGCTGCGCTTTGAGCGGGAGCTGGGCAGGTGGGTGGGAGGTGGCGAGTAGGCGCTGACTGTGGGGGTAAAGGGTGGCGAGGGGGGGGGTGTCCATGGGAGGGGTCTGCAGGTCTGCAAGCCACAGGAAGGCCGGGGACAGGGCGGAGGTGTGAGGGGTTGCAGCAGACCATGCCACAGCCACCTGGACTAAGGGCTCCACGTGTTCTACAGGAGGCAGTTCCTGTGCAGGCTGGATCCCCAGGAGTGCAGACTTCGCACGGGGTGTAGCGGGTGGTGTGGCCCCTTGGGGACTAGGTGTGAGCGCAAGGCATCGCTGCCCTCAAATTAGATGGGACTCCCGGGCCTCGATGCAGGTAGGGTTTGATGGCGTGACCAATGAAATTGGCAATTGGGCGTGCCCGCGTGGCCGGTGGAGACCCAGTTTACCTACAGCTAGCATGGCAGATGGTTGAAGTTTCCTTTGGGGCAAAGCATGGAGGAGCTACTCCATCAACAATGGGAGATCCTTTCCGTGCAAAGCGCGGAGGAGATACCCATGCCCAACCCTCTGTCCTCTCTGTGGTGTGGCCTCTGCAGCGAGGAGGACCACTTTGGCGCCTGCCTGAAGGTGGAGCCCATCCTGGCGGAGGCGCAGGCGCAGCAGGCAGCGGCCGCCATGGAGGCGCCAGCGGCCGCGGAGGCGCGGGCGGCGGCAGCCAAGGCGCCGAAACTGAGCAAGGAGGAGATGAAGGTGGCATAGCTGTGTTTGTGTTTGTGTGGTGGGTGTGGTAGGGTGGGGGGAGGGAGATCATTGGGCATGTGGTTGCGTGCGGAGTGGAGAGGGGCGGGGAGTGGTGAGAAGGTCTTCTTCCCCTCTGCTACCACCAGCTGTGAAAAGTGGGGAGTCTATCTGATAGTTTGAGGTGTGTGCGGCACTTCCGCAGCCCCAACGAGCAAACCACCATGCCAAATTGAGGTTTTTAACCTCCGCCTTTTATCCCATATGCTTTGGTGTGGCCTTGCCCCTCGGCCAGGCAGGGAGGCAGGCAGAATACCTTGGCTGATATCTTCTTGGGGCAAGAAAACCATGATGTGCAAATCAGCTGTGTGCCTGCCTGCCTGGGTGAGAAAAGGTGAGTGGCAACTACTGACCTGCCACCTGTGTGCCTGGCTCCCCTGCAGAAGCTCCGGCAGGAGCGGGACCCCAACTTTGGCAAGAAGGCAGCCAAGAAGCGGGAAGCACCGGCACGAGAGGCAGACCACCAGCAGCAGCAGCGGGGGCAGCGGCTGCCGCCGCCGCAGCAGGCGCAGCAGGACGAGGGCCTGCAGGACGGGGGTATGCAACCCCCGCCGCCAAAGAAGCCACGAACAACAGCTCCTGCCACGGCGGGCCAGCAGCAGCTGCAGCAGCAGCAAGGGGTTCCGCAGCAGGATCAGCCGCCTGTGGCAGCGCCTGCTGGGCAGCCTGCTGGGATGGCCAAGGCGACAGGCGCAGCGGGGGCAGAGCAGGAGCAAGCGCAGCCTGCCGCTGGCGCGGCACAGCAGGAGCCCCCTGCCCCCAAGGCGACCGTGTCTGCTGAGTGGCTGCGCAAGACGGGGCCTAGCACCGTTTTTGTGAAGCACCTGGCGGAGGAGGTGTGCGCCTGCTTCCAACTGCTTCTTGCTCTCAGCATCTTCCACAACACAATACAGTGCTGTACTGCCTGGCTGGAGAGTTGAGGAGCACCTGCTGCCTGGCTGATACTTGTCGGGCTTCGATGACCTTGGCCACTTCTGGGGATGCTTGCAGAACTTGGCTGCCTTGGTGTCTCGATGTGTGGCGGCAAGGCGTGCAGGCTGGCACGTCACCCCCGACAGAGTGCGTGACTGATGGTGTGCCCTGCTGATGTGGCAGGTGGGGGAGGGTGAGCTGGAGGCGCTGTTTGCGCCCTGCGGCCGCATCACGGCCCTGCAGCTGGGGAGAGATCGAGACGGCAGGCCCCGGGTATGTTCGAGTCCCGGTCACCTCCTTGGACTGCCGGTGCCTCGCCCCGTTAACATGGGGTCGGGGTGCCTTGCTCTGGCGGCCACCAACCAGCATTACTTCACGCATGCAGGCAGGGGGCCACTGCCTTTCAGGGGATTGTTGCCGGGCTTATCCATTTACCATAATAAACCTTTTTCAACCGGGAGCTCTTGGTATGTCTGGCACCCTGGCTCGCTCAAAGCCCTGGTCGGCTTGTATTGCGCCGTGCAGGGCTTTGCATATGTGGAGTTCTCTAGCGAGGAGGAGATGCGTCGGGCGTGCGAGATGAGCGGCAGGGAGGTCCGCGGCAAACACATACTGGTGGCGCACTCACAGCCGCCGGCGGCCGCGGGGGGCCGGGGAGGCCGCGGCGGCGCCAGGAGTGGTGCGACCGGGGGTTGCCTTGGCCGTGGTGGTATGGCTGTAGGCTGTGTATGTGCGGCACCGATGGGCGACTGAAATGCGGTGGGCGAGACTTGTGGGCATGGCAGGGTGAGGGTTGAATTTCGAGTGTCGTCGTGCCTGAGCTGATGGTCCTGCACGTTGTGTGTTCCCGTGGCTTGTTGGTGTGGTGACTAAGCAGGATCTCTGGGACAATAAGAGG